>JABFEA020000002.1:17292642-17307130 GCA_019775915.2 Cyphomyrus plagiostoma
ATGACGTTCCAGACCTTCCCTGGTCCATAACGGCAGCGGACATATTTGAGTGGAGGGGCAGAATGTATTTGGTTCTCATTGACTCCTATTCTGGCTGGTATAAGCTGGATTACCTCCGTGACATTTCGCCGCACAGTTATTGCGAAACTCAAGAGGCACTTTGCCACCCATGGGGTTCCCTCCACTCTGATGACGGACAACGCTACCCAGTTTGTTTGTAAGGACTTCTTTGACTTCACCCACTCATGGGACTTCAAACATATCCGCAGCAGTCCCCACTATCCTCAGTCCAATGGCTTAGCGGAACGGGCGGTTCGATCCGCGAAACATCTGCTGGAGAAAGGCCACCGTGATAAGATGGACATTCAGGCTGCTCTTCTGCATACCCGCAATCTGCCCCGTGATGCCCTTCCATCTCCAGCTCAGAGACTTCTCTCCAGACAGACTAGAACCTTCATTCCTGTGAGCAAGGCTGTCTTGACACCAGTCGTCCACACCCAGGTGAAAGCTGCCATCCTGCGCAAGCGACTTCAAGCCAAAGCTTATTATGACAGGTCTGCGCACCAGCTCCCAGCTTTGAAAGCAGTGCAGACAGTATATTTACTGTATATTTATAATTTCTACATTATTTTTGTATATAACAAGACTTTTGTCCAGGCAAAAGTTGACCTTTCTCTCCTAATTACATGACAACACTCAATGAATGATGCAAAACTTTATTTTGGTATAATAAGCATAATCTAGAGGGCTTAGCCTTTCTTATAAGCCATTTCTGATTACAGCTGATTAACTATAGGTCAAGTTATTATTTGTTGTTCCTACAAGTTGGTTAAGTGACAAGACATTTGTCATGCACTGTATAAGGTCATAGTCCATTTTTGAATTAAGGTAGTGCAAAATAGACCTTACAGTACAATGCAACATTTAATTACTAAACTTACTTAAACAAAATAACTATGAAAGTGTAGATGAAAGCTTTATTCTGTCTAGACCAACGACAGTGACACAAATGAAACATTGTGACCTCTGGGCTTATAATGACATAAATCATTTTCAGGGACTGTGATGATGGCGTTGTCCATTGACAATGAGTGAATGCAATTACTGCAAACACCTAACTGCAAATCAAGCTCATTTCATTACCAGGCAGACATAAAAGCAATTCTTACATACTCACATGGAATCCATCACGGCAGTTGCTGACAGTTGGATCAATGCATTGCCATTTATCTTTTATTCAAATTAGCATTCTGTAGAAAACTTTTCTCCTCATGACTAGATAAGCAGCTAGTGGTTGAAAGGAAGTTATTTTTTAGTAGCCTAACAGGCACATTTTAGAATAGAATGACACTATTGTTATTGTACTGGTGAAATGAAGTACAATGAAATTCAATATTCACATAACTCATCTTACTGTACTACCACACGTACACACATAGGTTTGTAATTATATATTTGTGGGGACTTTCCATTTATTTCTATGGGTAAAACTCTAATCCTAACATTACAACCTTAACCCCTAACCAGCCCTAACCTTAACCATAACCAAGTAACCAAACAAAATACAAGTCCTTTGGAATTTTTACTTATTTGATTGCATTCACAAATCTTTAAAAATGGTCCCCACAATGTTAAAAAATGGGTTTTTATTACATTGTGGGGGACATTTGGTCTCCACTATGAAATATAAACCTAATCCACACACAAAGACAGACCTGTAATCAAGCTAAGTCAAAATAATACAAGAGTTCTTGCATTTTTAGTTTTTTGACTGCACTCATGGATTTTTAGAAAATTGAGATTTCCCTCACACACCCACACAGGTGAGAATGCAGCCATTTATCCAGCAGCCTTGGGTCATGCCCTGAAGGGCCCAAACGAGGTATGTGTATTCACAGGTTAGAAAGCAAGTGGGCACAGAAGAGAAGGGAGGCATGTGAGCCTATCCTCAGCCCATGCAGTAACATAAAAAGCTCTGTACATTCGCCAGGTTAAAAGATTAAAAATGATCTGCAGTTGTAGGGGTGTTTATCTCTATGGATATACAACCATACCTGGTAGTACAGAATGTGGGATATAGACAGGATTTCATTATTTAAAATTGTTATGATGCAGTCTTATTTTTGAATTTTTATTTGTTTTTACAATGTATACATAAGCATCTCTCAGATTATACAGTATTATACAGAGCTCTCCTACTCACTCTAGGATTTGCAGCAACCATCCAATGCACCAATACCTCACTGAATTCTTTAACTGATTACGTTAATTGATTACACTAGTGGTGAAATTTAACATATACAGCAGTCCCAGGTTAACAACAAGATCCGTTACCTCAGTAAGTTGAAGGCAAATCAGAAAATGAATAATACAATACATAATACCATTAATAATTATGTTGTGATCAAAGTAACTACGTACTATGCTGTATCTTGAGCCAATTAATCACTGAAGTTGCGTGCATGAAGTAGTGCATGCATTTGCTATTATGGACCATTGATGTAACCTGAAAAATATATTATTAGTTTTTATTGTATTACTGTTAATTTGAATATGTTGTAATGTTAATCTATCAGGTATTATAGAAGACCTACTGGATGGTGGCTCTCCAGGGCCGGAGTTGTAGACCCCTCAAGTATAATTTCTGGTTATTTCGACCTATCCCAGGAAGCATAAGGTATAATGCAGGGTAAATACAAATTGAAATACTACTATAATTCACAGAAAGAGCAAAAGTAAGTGAACTAATAAATGATAAGGTCAAGTGATAGACATATGACATGCAGAGGGGCAGGAAGCATAGGTGCCATGACACCAGGCCAAGGATACCTTAGGGTATTAGGGAGCTGCTGGAGGTGCAGCAGAAACACAATGTGTGATTCAGAGACACACCAAGCTGGCCTGCAAGCAGCCGAAGGCAAAGAGGGATACATCAGGAAGGCCGGGTCACCAAGCGAGCAGAGGCCATTAAGTGTCAGAGGAGCTAAAAATATGTTCTAAAATATGACAAAGAAAATATTCTATATCATGAATGTATAAGATTCAGATGGTTACCTTGACACTGGAGAATATAGATAGTTAAACTGTCATCTACAATATAATAAAATACAAGTAGGATCAATTACTGTGTGTGGAATGGAGCTTTTTGGTTTCAACAGTTCTTACCTTCATTGCAGTACTTGCCCTGGTAACGCGTCAGGGTGCAGTCGCAATGCACCTCTCCATGCTTGATTGAGCACAAGCCCCCATTGAGGCATGGGTTCTGCTTTACACATAGATATTCCAGATTGCTTTGTATGCCCTGGCGTTTAAGCTGGTGCGGTGGCATCTCCCCAAGCTTCAGGTTAGCAATCAGGCCCTGGAATGGAGGCTCATACATGACAGTACTGGAGGTGAGGGCAGAAAGACGTACATCTGGAGGGATCCCGCCCATGAACAGGTCACTGGCAACGGCCATCTCCCTCCGTTTGGACTTGACGTCTGCTACCTTGGCCTCACTGTCCACCACCAGCATCGTCTCCCGGTAGTTACGGCTGAGCAGGACCGTGTGCCAGCGGTCATCATTAACTGGAGTCTCCATAATCAGGGTGGCTGGCTGCGCACAGTCAATGGTGAAACGCAGCTGTAGCTGTCCGTCAGCAATCAGGAGCTCCAAAAAGTCACAACTGCCTCCATCATCCAGGTAGAGCACCATAGCCTTGCTCACATTTGTTTTCAGGCTAAAGCTCAGCTCCCCACTGGAGTTAGCCTCCCATCGGTTATAGCGAACCCACTGTCCTGGGGCACCAGCAAACTCCAGAGCAGTCGCCATCATAGTCAGCCTGGCCATGATCACGCACACTAACCATAATGGCCTCCTTGTAGATCTCCAGTCCCTGGTCATCTTCCAGACCTGGTCCAGTCCTTCTTGGCTTTGTCCTCTTGGAGGTAATCCACGGGAAATGGGTGGAAATGGACGTTCCACTATCTATTTTTTTCTGGTGTAACTGATGACGTCTATCCACATGAAGAGTCATTCAAAAGATATGCTGTGGGGAAGAGCCCTAACAGGGTTTGTGTCCTAACTGAGCCAGTTTCTCTAATCTACATATGCCCTACCCCAGCCATCTATTCTCCATTGGGCATTTCCTATATTAGGCAGCAGAGAGTGCATTTAGCAGAATTTCTAATTTAAGTTTTTGACAGTACTGGTACAATGGTCAGAGCTGAATAAAAAATAGAAAAAAAATATATACAGCAAACGTTATTTTGTTCGCATCATGTTCTTCATGTGGGACAAAAGACAGTACAACACAGCGTATCCAGAAGAATATGTGAGCTATCAAGCCTTAAGTAAACTGAACATAAGCAATAATGCCTTTACAGTTGTTTACAAAGGAGTATGTTGGCTAAAATCCAGGAATTGCAGAATCGCCCTTTTGAACACCAGCCAGAAGAACCTATAGAGGTAAGATGATCTTCATCTTTCCAGGTCCAGAAGTCTAAAAGAAACGTAAAACAAATTCAGTATTTTTAATATTGTGTACACTGTGTATATGCATTTTATTTTAGTTTTTCATGTACGTGTAATAACATATTCATTTAACATTTTATTATTCTCTTATTGAACCATGCTGAGACTTTATACTCCATTACCCAGTAGGCCACAATACTTAAACACCGTGGACTATAAATGTTCTAAGACATAAATGTGGTGTTTGAAATATGTTCTAATGGGTGTTTTAAGACCTGAAATATTTGAACCTGCTCAATTGCTCTTCATTTCTTAATTTGTCTAAATATGTTTCAGTCCATTCACTGTCCTGAAAAGCAATAACATTTAATGTTAACATTTTAAAACTTTATTTTGGGTGTTTTACAATAGAAATGTTTTCTTCTTTCAAATACACTCCTAAAGAAGCCCTGTCGTATTTTTAATGAAGGTGTGGGAAAGTGATGTTTTATTCATAATGTCCTATGCTCCTTGAAATACGAAAACAACGAAATGATACTGGAACATTGCAGAGAATATGGCTCCAAAGCTGACATCAAACAGACAACATGCCAAAAGATGTGAAAGTTTGTCTTTTTTTAGGTTAATTTCAGGTAGATAACTGAAAGCTGAATGCACAAAAAATAAATAACGTAAAGCACCATTTAACCATGAATTATTATTTTGCTGGACAGACCAAAGAATCATGAGAGCGACGAATGATGAGGAAGCTTAATGTGAGATGTTAGGATCCCATAAAAATCCAGGAAAAAGCAGTGACCCAGCAGTTAAAAAGAGTTCAAGTGATTTAATATGAATAGAAATTATAATCCTGGAAATGATTACTGGGATATACAGGTCAGATCTGGCAAAGAGGTGACATTTTCTGACATCTGATGTCAGATTTTGTGACCCCAGTATCATTTGTGGAAAAGCAACAATACATCATTCAAAACGTGTTGCCTTTTCACTGTTTACACATTTCTAATGTTGTCTTCACCTTATATCGAGTATTCCTAATTGTGAAAGTAAATGTAGTGCACCACAGTGCTATCATAGATCGCTCTGAAGATGCCCCATTGACATCATGCAAGGATTCCTTTTTGCTCCCTTGGGGTTTCCTGAGAAGGGAGTGTCACATTGACCGAACCGGTTACAGTGCGCCACGATTCGACAGCTGAAGTTCATCAGGGTTAATGGATAATCCTCCTTATTCATTTCTGGTGCGCCATCCAGACGCAAGTTCTTCAGCCTTAGTTGCAAGTTGAAGCAGTTATGTTCCTTATCCCCTGTCTAGACCTCTGCCTGCCTGTACGCTGACTCTGATCTGTTTTCCCTGATTACGATTCCAGCCGTGCCCTCTTAGAGCCGGCAACGATTGCCCGAGTACCTGCCTGTCCCCAGACCTGAACCTGACTTGCCCCCTGGATTTCTATGAATATCGCCCGACGCCCATATGTCTACCGACCACAAACCCGGAATGACGCTTCTGCTTTTTGCCCTGGATTGTCAGTTTAATAAAAACTACTTGTACTGTATCTGACTCACTGCAGCGTCCGCCCTCTTCTCACAACCCTGATCTTTGACAGAAGATTTCTACATTTTGGGATGGACCCCGCGGATCAGCCGAATCTTCAACAGCTCACCGAAGCCCTGAGAAGGCAGGGAACTTTGTTGGGACACGACTCTGCGCTCACAGCGATCAGTGATTCGCTGGATTTATTTAATGTCACTTTCAGAATGTCACTTTCACATATGTGTAGCCAACCCCTGTTTCTGTAAGCTTCAGAGTTCAAATGTCTTGGCTAGAAATGTCTATAATGTGATTTCTTACAATTTCTCAGTATGTTTGAAAATAGGTTTTTGAGAAGTATATGTTTAAAGTTGATTTTAACAACAGAATAATAACATTTTATGTGGTCCCAGATTATTGGTGCTGAGTTTGTGTTGGATAAAAGCACAAGTAACCCTTAGGAATTAATGTTTTTTAGATAGGTGAAATATAATGTTGAGGCATGTCAGACTATTCCGAAGGAGGCTGAGAAGCCTCGGACTCCAGAGGGTTAATGGGACATGTTGGACAAGTTTGTCTTTCTTTAACTAGATGACATTTTGTTTTTTTCCCAATCTGAACAGGATCACATCCTACACGTTCGAGAGGTCCTCCAGCAACTGTTAGTAAATAAGTTGCATGTTAAGGCAGAGAAATGCAAGTTTCACTGACAGTCAGTATCCTTCCTTGGGTTTATTCTCGGGGAGGAGTCAGTCAGGATGGATGCAGAGAAGATCCGAGCTGTTGTGGAGTAGACCCAACCTCACAACTGGAGAGAGGTACAGCGTTTCCTGGATTTTTCAAACTTCTACCAGCGTTTTATTCAGGGTTATAATTACCATTGTTGCCCCTCTCACGATGCTCACCTCCACCAAGGTATGTTTTTAGTAGCCCGAGGAAGCACAACAGGCATTTCTGGGTCTTCCCTTGCAAGGTTCACCTCAGCTCTTATTCTTCAGATCCCTGATCCCTCTCGACAGTTTGTAGTGGAGGAGGATGCTTCTGGCACTGGAGTGGGAAATGTTCTTTCCATGTTTCGGACAATAAGTTTCATCCATGTGCTTTCTTTTTCCATAAGCCCAGCCAAAAGGAACTATGATATTGGCAATCGTGAACTGCTGGCAGACCGTCTGGCTTTGGAGGAATGGCAGCAGTGACTTGAAGGTGCCTAAGATTAATTTCTGATTCTAACAAACCACAAGAATCTTGAATACCTACAGTCGGCTAAGTGACTCAATGCTGACCAGGCTAGGTGGTCACTTTTTTGTCATTTTAACTTCCTTATCTCTTTCGGACCAGACACTCTTACATGCTAGTTCAGAGAGGAAGATCAAGAGGAGTGCCTTGGACCAATCCTGCCTAAGAGTTGTTTCAGTAGAGCAGTGACCTGAGGTGTCAAGGAGGCTGTTCAGGCCATGCAACAATTCGACTGTTCGTCCCAGATGTTTTATGCTTACGGGTTCTTCAGTGGGGACATGACTCTCTTTTAGCTTTTCATCCAGGGGTTCATCATACCCAAGCACTCCTAGGACAACGCTTCTGGTGGCCTACTATGCTACAGGACATCGGGGGATATCACTGCATGCCCTACTAGCGCTTGAGGCCTGTTGCAGCCTCTTGCAATTCCCCGCTGCCACTGGTCTCACATATCATTAGATTTTGTGACTGGTCTGCCTCTCTCTAAGTGATTCACTGGGATCCTAACTATCATCGATCATTTCTCTAAAACCGTGCACTTTTTCCCAAGCTCCCCTCAGCCAAGGAGACAGCACTGTTGCTTTGTCAACCTCCTGGTTTACATGGGGAACCAGAGGGACTGTATCACTTGGGTAAAATAGAGGGGTTCCATGAAAGGTTTGTGGGTGAAACCATTTGGACAGGGGTGTTTTAATAGTTATTACCTAAGATGTATTTTTAGGTTCCTCTGGTGGGTGGGGCTACAGCTTGCTTTAGGCTGTATTAGGCTCTAAGGCCTCAGTTTAAGAGGGTTTTTATGTAAGGGATAATGTACAGGCAGCCGGTAGTTATCGCGAAATAAGCCCCGATAGTGTGATCAGGACCCGACACAAAGCGGAGTAGACAAGAGGCCCAAAAGGTTTCCCGCAAAAGTGAAGAGCTTTATTTTTCTATTTTTCTCTTTCTCTTAAAATCCATGCAGGCAACATCAGGGTAATAGCAGTCTCACAAAAAGCCCAAACAAAAACTGAGCAAAACATACTTCAATCTGTACAACATAAACCGACTTCGTCCCTTCCTCACTCCCCATGCTGCTGCCATCCTTGTTCATAGTCTCGTCACTTCTAGTGATTGATTATTGTAATTCTCTTCTCTTTGGTCTCCCTAACAAGTCCCTCCGTAGACTAAACTCCTTCAGAACACTGCAGCTCAGGTAGTAACTCGTACCCCCTCCAGGGAACATATCACCCCAGGCCTTCAACAGCTTCACTGGTTGCCCATAGAAGGTAGAATAGTATTCAAAATTTCAAATGCATTTACAGTCTCGTCCCTCCCTAATTATCTGGCCTGCTTCACATTGCCTCCCCATCTCGATCTCTCAGATCTTCATTTTCCATCCATCTTATTGTTCCCTCTGCCTGCCTCACCACCATGGGACACAGAGCTTTTAGTCGCTCTGCTCCCCGACTTTGGAACTGACTTCCGCCGGATATCAGAAATATTGATTCTTTTCACTTGTTTAAGTCAAAACTCAAAACCAATCTGTTTAAGTTGGCTTACTCATTTTAGACCTATTGTTGTCTGATTATGTAAATAACTCTTTTTAATTGTTTGTTTTTATTGTTTGTCTTTTATGGACTTTGTAAGGTGACCTTCGGTTTTAGAAAGGTGCCCACAAATAAAATGCATTATTATTATTATTATTATTACTGTTCAGAAATACCTACTCTTTTAACTGTTTTAGCCAATTCTATAATTTGTGAAGGTTAATTATAAAAGAATGTGCAGAAGAATTTTTTCTGTCACGACTCATGAGACAACACTAACAAAAACAAATAAGAGGGTGTAACAGAAAACAGAAAGGCTGTTACCTTGAAAGAAGTCTGCTGCCTTGAAAAAGGTAGAATATCTAAGGTATGTAAAATGAAAACGTTAAAATATTTACAGTATGTGAAATGCTCAGAGGGCTCGTGCATATAAAATGAAACTTTTTTTTCATTCCAAATAACATGGGATGCAGTGCCCCTGGATTCACACACATTACACATAATATGGTGTAATACTGGCATACCCACATGGCGATAAAGGACTAATACAGTGCTAATGCCATTTTTATGACACACTTTGAACTATATCCATCCTGCTTACAACTTACAATGCAATACTAATTATTGCTAACCAGCTTCACTTGAAATGGAGTTATTACAAAACTTTACACACATATTTATGAGAAGTAAGTAATAACTACACTATACAAAATACTTTCCTACAGAACAAGGCTGCTACAACCCACAGTCTAGGGATGTTTCCATGCTCTCTCTTTCTGCACAAATGGGAGTTTAACGACCGAGAGATCACCATTAACAACAATTTATGATTTCTTAAACTATTTTCTATTTTTTTTCTTTTTCCCAATTTCTAACTCGCTGTTGACTTGGTTTCTCTATTGGCAAAACCTCTCTCTTTCCCTCTCACAGAAGTGTTATGGCGCGGCATGGGGCAGGTGGGAAAAGAAGGTCATGATTCACTTGTGGCTCCAAGAGACAACAGGGATTTATTGGAGAAACCAAAATGAACACTGAGCACAAAACACAAAACTAACAGGGCCACGAGGAGTCATAAATAAAAAAAGGGAAAGCACTCAAAACTGAACCATAAAATATACCTACACAGGGTAACTAGTAATACAGAAACCAGACTAAGAGAAACAGACATAGTAACATTTGCTGAACAAAGCACACAATAGGGATACAACGCAAGTTTAAAGCATAACCAGAACAGAAGCAGGGCAATAAAACTAATATGGACAAACAATTAGAAAATAAATGCTGGGGAGCAGAAAAAACAAATACAAACTACAAATACAAACTTTGCTGACTCACATATAATTGATCAACTTTACTCAAAAATTTAAAAATATACTTCTCACTAGGTTTTGTTGAGTTACAGTTAATTGCAGGGTGAGTAAAACAATTTACTTAATAGTTTTAGTGATGTTTACTTGCAACACTTAAGTAGCAACAAAGGAAGCAATGATGTTACTGCAGCAGTGAGAGGCAGTAGTGCACCCAAGAGTAATGAAGAGGCAGAAAAAAAGAAGAAGCCGGACTTGTCAGAGCTTGCGTAATAGAATTTGTGCGTGCTCAGCTCGTGAACGGATCAATTGGCGCCCATTTTGCAGATGTGGAAAAAAATAGCGGACAGACTATCGAAGTTTTTAACATCAGAATCTTTGTTACGTTTTTAAAGAATAATAAGGTAAGTAATCAAGCCAGCAACTTGCATGTGAATCTCCAGCTGCAACCAGAGCATCGAGCGAGCGCGTGTTCAGTTCATCAGGTTGCGTGTTGTGTTTCGCAATAGGCATATTAAGGAACATGAACATATTAAGGAATGAATGCATTTATAATTTGCAAGGCAAAACTTCCTTTTTAGAAGAAGTGCTTCTGGTAACTGCCTCCTGAGTGGTCTTCAATTCACAGATCTTGGTACAGTTGAGGTGAGGACATTTTATTCTGAAGTAGTAGTAGAGATTGATTTGTGACCATGTTGACTACGATGCACCTTAAGTATTATATTGAGAGACTAAAACAACTTAAAATATATCTCCACTTTCTTGCAGATGCAGTGGAGCTGTAAGCATTGTATTTTTTCTGCAGACAAAAGGGGACAGTTGTTAAAAAATTATCGCCTAAAACATGGAGGCATTGAAGAAGATCAATGACATAATGATTGCTTGTGCACTTTAAAATCTTTTATTGCACTGAAAGTACACTTATCTGTTTGTCACTCTCAATCTCACCACAATCTCAGGACACTGGGACTGAAAGACCAGAGACAGGCTGGAGAACAGGATGGCTACCAACCAGTGGCGGAACAACCACACACGAGGCCCCAGGGCAAAACACCAACTGGACTCCCCCTCCACTCCCACGCATGTACATGTGGCGGCACTGAAACAAGTTTTAAAGTGTATGTGTAAGAACACAAAAAAACTTAACTAGGGAATTCGACTGTCCCTCACAAGAACTGTAAAGTTTTACTGGCTAAATTGTGTTTTCTACGCCCTTTCAGACAGGAGATTTGTTTGGCTGTGCCTAGAAAACAACATTGTTACCAGTGTGGAGACCGTCAGTTTTCCAAGGACAAAAATTCCACCTCCAGCTGCCTGCCCATCTCATCCATTTCTGTTGAAAAAATTACATTGTGTTGTCTAAGTGAATAGGGTATAGGTTAATTAGTGTGCATGTGTCTTTCTCATTCTCATAATGCATCCAGGTATAGCCCATTCAAATGTCATGTAGCCTAACTTTTAGACAGCACAGAATCATTAACCTACTTACCGCATTTATTTATACAACCACATATTTCCCACATTTTGACATCAGTGATGCAGTGAAGAGACAGTCACTTTATTTCTTGACGCCAAGCCTCCCCATTAATCCGGGCCCAGTGTTCTGTCGATATATGCTGTTTTGTCAAAAAATGCTACCGTAGTGCTAAACGATAGCCCTAACTCTTACCCTAACCCCCCAAAACCCCCTATAACCTAATCCCAAAACCTAACCCTAATCCCAGGGGCATCTGACAGGTACCGGCAGGCTAAGCAGGATGTGGCTTCGGCGGTCGCTGCGGCAAAAACTCGGGTATGAGAGGAGTTTGGTGAGGCCATGGAAAATTACTTCCGAACGGCTTAGAGGTGATTCTGGTCAAACATCTGCCGGCTCCGTGTGGGAAAGTGGTGTAACATCAACACTGTTTATGGTGAGGATGGGGTGCTGCTGACCTCAACTTAGGATGTTTTTGGTCGGTGGAAGGAATACTTCGAAGACCTCCTCAATCCCACCGAAATGCTTTCCAGTGCAGAAGCAGAGTATGGGGACTTGGGTGTGGACTACCCTATCTCTGAGGCAGAGGTTGCTGAGGTGGTTAAAAAGCTTCTCGGTGGCCGGGCCCCGGGGGTGGATGAGATCCACCCAGAGTTCCTTAAGTCTCTGGATGCTGTGGGGCTGTCCTGGTTGACACGCATCTGCAGAATCATGTGGACATCGGGGGCAGAGCCTCTGGATTGGCAGACCGGGGTGGTGGTCCCCCTCTTTAAAAAGGGGGACCAGAGGGTGTGCTCCAACTATAGGAGGATCACACTCCTCAGCGTCCCTGGCAAGGTCTATTCAGGGGTTCTGGAGAGGAAGGTCCGCCGGATTGTCAAACCGATACAGGAGGAGCAGTAGTTTTCACAGTGGACCAGCTCTACACTCTCCACAGGGTTCTGGAGGGTTCATAGGAGTTTGCGCAACAGTCTACATGTGTTTTGTGGACTTGGAGAAGGTATTCGACTGTGTCCCTTGGGGAGTCCAGTGGGGGGTGCCCCCCGGGAATATGGGGTGCCGGGCTGTTCGGTCCCTGTATGACCGGTGCCAGAGTCTGGTCTGCATGGGAGGCAATAAGTTGGACTTGGTTCTGGTGAGGGTTGGACTCCATCAGGGCTGCCCTTTGGCACTGATTCTTTTCATAGTTTTTATGGACAGAAATTCTAAGCGCAGCCAGGGCGTTGAGGGTATCCGGTTTGGTGACCTCAGGATTAGGTCTCTGCTTTTTGCAGATGATGTGGTTCTGTTGGCTTCATCAGACTGTGACCTTCAGCTGTAGCTGAGACAGTTCGCAGCCGAGTGTGAAGTGGCTGGGATGAGAATCAGCACCTCCAAATCCGAGACCATGGTCCTCAGCTGGAAGAGGGTAGAATGCTCTCTCCGGGTTGGGGATGGGGTCCTCCACCAAGTGGAGGAGTTTAAGTACCTCAGGGTCTTGTTCACGAGTGGGGGCATGATAGAACGGGAGATCGACAGGTGGATCAGTGCGGCATCCACAGTGATACAGGAGCTGAATCTGTCTGTCATTGTGAAGATGGAGCTGAGCCAAAAGGCAAAGTTCTCGATTTACCAGTCGAGCTACGTTCCTACCCTCGCCTATGGCCACGAGCTGTGGGTAGTGACTGAAAGAACGAGATCGCGAGTACAAGCGGCCGAAATGAGTTTCCTCCATAGGGTGGCTGGGCTCTCCCTTAGAGATAGGGTGAGGAGCTTGCTCATTTGGGAGGGACTCAGAGTAGAGCCTCTGCTCCTCCACATCGAGAGGAGCCAGATGAGGTGGCTCGGGCATCTGATTCGGATGCCTCCTGGACACCTCCCTGGTGAGGTGTTCCGGGCATGTCCCACTGGGAGGAGGCCCTGGGGAAGACCCAAGACAAGTTGGAGGGACTATCTCTCTGCTGGCCTGGGAACGCCTCGGAATTCCCGCAGAGGAGCTGGATGAAGTGGCCGGGGAGAGGGAAGTCTGGGTTTCCCTGCTGAGACTGGATAGCAGGAGAAAATGGATGGATGGATTTTATATTTCGTTTTTTTTAAATAAAAACTACAACTTTTTATTTTTGTATGTATTATAAATGAAACATATTAGTATCAATACATCTTTAACACTAAAGCAAATGTAGATAATTATTGGCAATTGAAGGATAATAAGAGGGTCGGAGAATCATCGCGTAGGATAGTAAGAAGGTCGGGGAATCATCGCGGAGCTTCACTTAAGCGGGTTTCAGACCAAACACGGCATGTGCTGCGCTCGCCATACGGTCTGCGCTTCCTCTCAAAAAACAGGGATTACGCTCAACGTGCCGCGCTTGCCGCGGGGCTTAGCGCAAAAAGTAAGCATGGCTTTCTAAACTGTAACAGTTTCTAAACTGTTTTGTTGTTGTCCAGGCCCACGGTCAGTCACGACAATATATAAAAGAAAAACATTAGCATTTGCTCTGTTAGCACAAAGAAAGAATAGGCTGTGGGTGCACGAGACCTTCATATCCAGATAGCAGCTTGGGGAAATCTGGCTGGTAAAGGAGCTCCATTGTCACAGCGACCGGTGTGCTTCCGACTCAGGATCGAGCAGTTCACTAAGATGCGGATAAATTATCGAAAGCCAGCATCTGGCAATTTGCTTGAGGTTAGAATTTTAGTTGAAAATAAAACATTATTTCAGTACAGTATCTAATTGAATTGAATTAATAATGTCTTGAATTAAACTGCTGGCATTCAAATTTCCCGCCAAAATACTCTGTCCACTTTATTGTGCATGAGTACAATAAAGTACATTTAGTGATCTAAATGTAGTAATGGTTTTCACTAACAATTAACTACATACACTCAACAAAAATATAAACGTAACACCTTTGTTTCTGCTCCGATTTTTCATGAGATGGACTTAAAGATCTAAAATTCATTCCAGATACACAATATTAC
>JABFEA020000002.1:17315705-17328153 GCA_019775915.2 Cyphomyrus plagiostoma
TATTTTGCCCCATTTTTTGGTTGTTACCCCTTCGGGGTTTTTCCCTGCCATAAATTAATTCTTTCCAAGTTATTCAAAGCCGCCCCCCCCCCCCCGTAACCCTGAATAGGACAAGTGGTTGCAAAAAATGGATAGATGAATGAACACTCATATATAATTGATATACTGTATATGTGTATATTTACTGAGGCTTGAATTTTTGCGAGAGTGTGATAAGACACCAAGCCGAAAGTTGTTACATTACTTTACTAATCCAAACAAGAACAAAAGAAATTATTGCACATACAGACTCAGTACCCCTCCCCCCACGACCGCCACCCAGCGGACGAACATGTCTCTCGGCAAGGTGGTGTTCGAAGTCAGAGATCAGAGATGGATTCAGGACCATTCTTCGGGGCCATATCCCTGCCAGTCAACCAGATACTGAAGGCCATGACCCCTTCGCCGGACATCCAGCGAGCGCCAGACGGTGTACACCTTCCCTCATGGAGCTTCATCAGAGATACATGGAAGGGTAGGATGGACTTGCCGCATGGTCACTAGAAGATGAACGTCTGAGGGACATATGACCTTGGTGATAGGAAAAGGACCAACAAACTGGGCTGCCAACTTCTGAGACGGAACCCATAGCGGAAGGTTCCTAGCGTCCAACCACACCCTCTGTCCCACACGGAGATTGGGAGCCTGAGACCTGCGGTGGTTGGCATATCTCTCCATGTGTATACGAGCATGTAGCAGGAAGGACCTGGCCATATTCCAGGTCTGTTGACAATGATGAAGAAAATGATGGATGGATGGGACCAGGACCTCTTCCTCCACAGCTGGAAATAAGGGAGGTTGATAACCAACAAAACACTGGAATGGGGATATACCCGTGGAGGACACGGGCAGAGAATTATGGACATATTCCACCCAAGAATGGAAACCACTCCACGATTCAGGCGAGTCCAAGGCCATACAACGTAGCAACCACTCCAGGTCCTGGTTGGCTCTGTCTGTCTGTCCATTGGACTGCAGGTGGAATCTAGAGGATAGATTCGTGGTGGCACCAAGCAGCCTACAGAATTCCCTACAGAATCTGGAAACAAGTTGTGGACCCTTGTCAGAAACAATGTGAGACGGTAGACCATGCAGCTTGAAGACGTGGTCCACCAATAACTGAGCTGTCTCCTTAGCTGAAGGCAGCTTGGGAACAGGAACAAAATGCACGGCCTTAGAGAAGCGGTCCACAATCGTGAGAACTCCTGTGAAACCTCTGGATGGGGGAAGGCTAGTTACAAAATCCAAAGAGACCAGGGGTGTCAGGGAACAACAAGAAGCTGCAATAGACCTGCTGGAGCATAGGAGGGATTATTGTTACGAGCGCACACCGGGCAGGCAGTGATGTATCCATGGATGTCCTGCAGCATGGTAGGCCACCAGAAACGCTCAGGTGTGATGTACGACAGCATGGCAAGCTAAGAGGGAGTCATGTCCCCACTGGAGGACCCAGGAACACAGGAAGTCAGGGACAAAGAACCAGTTAGGCGGACAACCCCCTGGGGGCTGGACGAATCATTGAACAGCCTGGATGGCCTCCTCAACCCCCAAGGATACTGCTCTGATGAAGTGGCTCTCTGGCAGAATCGGCCCCGGGCACTCCTGGGAACCCTCCTTTCCAAACTGCCAGGAAAGGGTGTCAGGTTTGTAGTTCTTGAAGCCCGGTCTGAAGGACATAAGAAAATTAAAGTGGTTGAAAAACAGTGACCACCTGGCCTGGTGTGCATTGAGTTGCTTTCTCGACTGAAGATATATTCGAGATTCTTGCAGTCGGTGAGGATCAGGAATGGGTCCTTAGTGCCCTTGAGCCACTGCCGCGACTCCTCCAAGGCCAAACTGACTGCCAGCAGTTCTCGATTACCGATGTCGTAGTTCCTTTCGACTGGGGTTAGTTTATGGGAAAAGAAAGCACAAGGATGCACCTTATTTTCCATCGCGTGTCGCTGGGAAAGAATGGCCCCTACACCAGTGTTTTTCAACCACTGTGCTGCGGCACACTTGTGATCGTCAGGTCTGCTGTGGAAAATTATCCAATTTAACCTACTTAGTCTAAAAATATTTTTTGAAAACAAATTATTATCTGCAAATAATATGCCATTGTCGAGTGTCTGTGCTGTAATAGCTATGTATTCTAAACAAACAAAGCTATTTCAACATTACAGTGATCCCCCGCTATATCGTGGATTATCCCCCGACGCCTCACTTTTCTGCGTATCGCGTACCTTGTTTGTGGTTTGATAATTTCCGTTTTGTTGTAAGCCCTATGATGGCTCCCAAGTGTCCCACATCTTCTAAGCCTTCTGGTAGTAGTGAGCCTAACTGCCAGAGAAAGTCCTTCACCAATCAGAAGAAGGTAAAACTCCTGGATATGTTTCAGGAAGGAAAGTGTTACGCTGACATCTCTTGCCATTATGGCATGAATGAATCGGCGGTACAATAAAACATGAAGGATATAAGCCACTGCATTACTTTCCTTAAGGCAAACAGGAATTAAGAGGGTGGCATGTCCTTGGTATAAAGCTATCGTTAAAATGGAATCACATACGTATACATTACATATTATTATTAGTATTATTATTATGTTACTCATATCCTTAGCCCGACATCCACATATCATATGTGAAAAAAGATGTGTTTAAAGTGTGTGGGAGGGGAAGGTTTAAACTATATAAAAAATGTTTATACGTTATATGTTATATAAATGTTTAAAAGGATTATACTTTCTATATCACGGATTAGCTGATGGGTCTGGACTGCATCTTCGGGCAGGGAATCATTGTACTCCCATTTTCCACGACATATCTGTGTAAGCTGAGTTTTTCAAGCCAGACACACATAAAAACTAGAGAGACTAGAGGAAGAGCTAGTGTGCATCTGTCTTCAACTCCTGGCAGAATATCAGCTTTGTGTTCATCCAAATAGGCTCAGGTTTCACACTGAGTGAATATAAATAAATTGAGAGACTATTTTGTCTTTACTAGGCATCAGAGTGTCATTTTGTAACATTTTGGTTGGTGGTGTGTATTGGGATTTTTTCAATGAGAAAAATGTGCCATGGCTCAAAAAAGGTTGGAATTCCCTGCCTTACACCAGTGCTGGAAGCGTCCACCTCCACCACAAACTGTTGAGAGGGATCGGGGATCTGGAGAATAGGAGCCGAGGTGAAGCTTCTGCGAAGAGCCAGGAACGCCTGCTCAGCCACTGGGGACCACTGGAAGTGGACCTTGGTAGAGGTGAGTGCCATGAGAGGGGCCACAATGGTGCTGCATCCTTTAAGCCTCTGGACCCAGCGGTCCCGCCAATGGGATCTGACTGAATTATTTTTTCTACAAACCGTTTAAATAACTCTGTGAGTTTTTGTCATATACATATTTAAAAAACACCCTCTGCGTCTTGAAGCAGCTCTGATCGCCTTCCCACTTGCAAATCGCGCTATTTGCATGATAATAACATGATAATCTGACAGTTAGTATGGGTAAAGAAATATGTGAATACGCACATTGTGACCAAAATAAACAAGAGCACATTTCTGGGTAGTTGCTGCTGGATCTCACCATAGGAGAGCAGCATGGGAATGAAAGTGTGTCGAATGGAGGAGGGAAATATTGGAGCTACACCCACCAGGACCGTCCTCTTCACTGGTGGATGCATCCTTTTACTGGGCATTTTGAAATTTACTGTGCTACCTGCCCACAGTACAGACAGGCCTTGGCGGTCAGTCGCTGTTGACGTCATGCATTGGACAAATGGGTTCAGTCCACGCAAATAGCGAGGTTTAGTAATTAATCAAACGTTGTTGAAATTTCCCTGGATGCCAATTCATCTTTATGCTTTCAGACAGCCCGTTATAAAAGGCATCAAACTGAGCCTTGGAATCCTAGCCTGTGGAGTGCGCAAGGGTCTGAAAAGCGAGCCTTTACGGAGCTGGAGTAATTCACGTGCAATCAAAAACTCGCTTCATTTCTGCAGTGAATCCTGGCAGGGTAGTACAAAAAGGTGCCCCAGCTTCCCACGCTGCAGTCGCCCATTTGTGAGCGGGTCCAGTGAACAAAGTAATTATGTAAGCAATCCGGGTGCGATCTGAAGGAAATGCAGATGGCTGCAACCTGAAAATCAGGGAGCACTGCGACAGAAAGGAGCAACAGGTTCCTGGGTTACCATTGTACTGTGGAGGCGGGGGCAATCGGGGTTCACTGCTCGGGGTGACAGTGGAAGGACGAACAGAAAGAGCATGTTGTACCTGAGTTGCTAGATCCGTCAGGCCAAGGTAAAATACTCCATGGAATCTCCGATCGCCGCGAGCGCAGATTCATGCCACCAAAGCAGAGTGTCCTGCTTTCCCAGGGCGTCCGAGAGTTGCTGAAGGTCCAGTCGATCCGCAGCGTCCATCCCGAAGGAGAGATATTCTGTCACGGCGGGGCACCGGAAAATAAAGAGGATGCGATAGTGGATCAGTCCAAGGGAAAAATAGGCTTTATTATCCTCGTCAGACCAGGGAGAGAGCAGTGGGACAGAAATGGGAAAAAAAAACGAGGAGATTGAACAGGCAGGGGTCAATCGATCAGCGTCGGTATCCAGGGGAATAGGCAGGGCTTGGAATACGAAGACAGGCAGGAGGTCAGGCGATCGGCGTCGGAATCTAGGGGAACAGGCAAGGGTCAGGCGAACAGGCGTCGGAATCCAGGGGAACAGACAAGGGTCAGGCGAACAGGCGTCGGAATCCAGGGGAACAGACAAGGCTCGAAATCCAGGGACAGGCAGGGGTCAGGCGATCGGTGTCGGCAGTGAGGGCTAGGCTAAGAATCAGAGGTCGAAAAAAAAGCAGAACAGAAGTCAGGGGAAGAGGTAGGTAGAGGGGCAGACAGGCAGGGAATAAATGCTCGAACTTAGCACTGAAGTCTGAAGATCTCAGCCAGACACGAATATAAAGGCTCTCCAATCACTCCAATAGGCTTCAGCTGGTAGAGGAGGGCATACAGTAACTGGTCCTGCCGGTTCTCGGGACTGGTGTGGAAGAAGTGCTCTGGTCACTGCTCGACTCCCATCTAGGGAAACCCTGGGGGTGTGGCAGGGGAGCCCCGCTTCCCCAGAGCGATCCATGACACAGGACAGAATTAGAAAATTTTAGGTTTTAGATTTACTTGGCAGTAGTGATCATAACATAATTTTAGTGTCTGAAGAGCAAAGTCCGTAAGAAAAATAAAGTGTTAGGAAAGCCAAGTATGAAACTGAAATTACAAACTGTAAAATGGATGGAGTTAAGCAACAAAACTGTTGAAGAGGCATGGGATTTTTTAAAGAACATTATTGCAAGTGCAACCTGTTTCCAACAAAAATAAATCTAGGAAACTACAACCAAGATGGTTTACTACAGAAATTAGGAATAAAATCAGGAGGAAAAGGGCTCTGTTCTACAAATGGAAAATAACTAAAGATGTTGGAATAAAGCAGGAGCATTTAAACCTCCAGGTTGAATTAAAAAATAGCATTAAACTGCTAAGAGGAATGTTAAAAGGTAGATTACATTAGAGGGTTAAAATGACATTACAATCACATTATTTTAACTCCAAAATAACTCCAAAAGCTGAAATCACTAATCTGCAGAGTAGTAAGGGTCTTAACAGAAAATAAAATCAATATAGTTAATGAGTTTAATTATTGTTTTGCGCAGGGACTCACTGTAGAGGATACAACTACCATACCCATTATTACTAATCCAGCGTCATCTATGACTATAATATACAGTGGTACCTCAGAACTCGAACTTAATCTGTTCATAACTCCAGATCGAATCCTAAAAAGTTTGATTTCTGATCAAATTTTTCCTATAAGAAATAATGGAAAAACAATTAATTGATTTCCGGCCCCAAAAAATACACCTAAATATGTCTTTTTTAGCACTTAAACACAAAATGAATTGGATAAAACAAAAAGAGCATATATTGTACTAAACACGTCTAAGCACATTTATCAAAACAATAATTTGTAAAATAAGAAAATAAATGTATCAAAACAATGTATAAAGTTAAGAAAGAAACAATGCGTCCTGCCCTGATCATTCGCTCCTTCCGTGTGCCACAGCCCTTCGTTAACCCCGTGTGGAATACCTGTGTAAAAAGCTGTTTTTTGTTGTTGTCATTAGACCTCTGTATTTCTTCTGTACTTTCCCCAGTCCAGTCATTGTATTGTCCGTCTGTGTTTTGCCTGCCTTACCTCTAATTAAACCCCGTATTCCCCGATACCCTGACGTCTGTTCCTTTGTCTCCGTTTCGTCCCACTCAGCACGACAATATTATTATAATTAAATGTATTAATGGTTTATTATTCATATTAATATAATATGAAATCTTTATTTTTAAATGTCTTTTATTATATAATTACTGTTACTGTCTATCATTGTCTAAATGTATTTTTACTGTCTAAATATATGTATTCAGCTATTGTAAACATGCCCGATGCTATCACAGCGAATGCGAGGCTGAGACTGAAGCTTTACCCTTTGTTTCTGCTGAGAGACGTGCCGCATGACTCATTTCCCCATGTGTACAAGTTATCTTAGGTCGGCGTTCATCGTTTGACTTCTGAGATTCAGATCAAGCTCTAGGTATTTTTTTTCTCGAACTGGTTGGTTTGACTTACAGCTTCTTGATGGATCCATTTTGTCAAATCACTATGTAATGCATTTCCTCTTTCCGGTAAAGAAGACTGTAAAAAGTCATTGTAAGGGCAAGTCTTATCCCCTGTCTTCCTGACCATATCCCCTGTCTTCCTGACCTGTATGGTCAGGTTGATTGCCTGCTTTTCGCTGGTACTTTTGACTAGTGACATGGTATATTGCAACAGCAATAAAGGGTTTTCATCATCTTTCTCAAATCATTCTTGTGACAATTTCCTTCAGTTTAAGTGCATAAGGCGTGTTGTGACGGTGACTCAGTGGGAGTGTGACTGGAAATGAAGCTGGAGTGTTGAGGGTACGGTTTGGGATTGGGCCTAAGTGTGTGGCGTTTAAGTCTAAATTTAAGTTAAGGGAGGTGATCCTACGATTATAAATTTCCTTGATAAGACCCCACCTAGAATATTGTGTGCAGTTCTGGTCACCCTAGCTTAAAGAGGACATTGCTGCCATAGAAAGGGTTCAAAATAGGGCTAGAGGAATTATTCTTATTTTAATGTATCAGCATCGGTCGATATCCGATTGTAGTACACTGATTTACAGACAGGCACGTCTGAGGACAGCCCAGTGTTATTGTTGATGCGGAACACGTGACCCATGATTGTGCAGGACCCCAGCCAGAAGTTTTGGAAGAGTCCTGGGAGAAAACGGTAAGGCTTGAATTCTAAATTAATTAGCGACTGGGCTGATACTTGGCAGACGAAATTTAACACAGATAAATGTAAGGTAATCTATGCAGGGAGCAAAATTATGAAGTACAGATATTTTATGGGTTCCACTGAAATAAAGGTAACTGATTACAAGAAAGATCTCAGTGTGTATGCTGATGCTTCCATGTCCCACAGTAGGATTTAACATTATATGCTGATCCACAATCAGATGTCCCAGTCCCAGTCCTGATGCTATTTAAATGGATCCTGGATCTGCAGTTGTTAAGGGCAAAACTATTGAACACTTAACCAGTCAAATTAGCCTTGTCCCAAATGTTTAATTTCAAATGTACTGGCATGTCCAGTAAGATATTTTTTTAATACATGTTGTCTGGTGTAGATTGCGGAGTGCCCTGCGTGCTTGATCTCTGTACTAAACTGTCACATGCAGAGTTGGCAGATTTTCATGTGGAAAAGAAGTCAGATCTAGCAGAATATTTTAACAATGTGGATTGCTTGTCTTCTTTAACTTGCGGACATTTTAAATTATTTGAATTCCCTGAATGTCTCACAAACATCTTGAGCAAACCAAGCAATCAGAGTGTGTTTGCCTTTCAGTGACACATATTTATGCAATGCTGGTTTTTCTTCTCTCACCCAGCTAAAGAAGCAAAGCAGAAACAAACTCAGTTTCAAATATGACCTCCATAATGTCCTGTTGTCAGTTACCCCAAATTTTGACAGACTTATTAAAAGGGGACAGCCCTAGGTTTTTCATTAAGAAGTTGATCATAAAATGAAGTTGACAATTATATTTCATAAATAATATGAAATGATGTTAATCAATTTTCTCTTACTTTATATGTCAGAATGACTTATTTAAGATAAGAAAAATAACAGTTTTTCAATTGACAAATTGATTAAGGCAGGGGTGTCAATCTCTAGTCCTGGAGGGCCAGAGCCCAGCACATTTTTGGGTTTCCCCTCATTTAACACACCTGATTCACCTCCTTGTCCTAATTACCACACAACTCTTGAGCTGAATCATTTGTGGTGGAACAGGGAAAAACACTAAGCTACATAGGGCTCTGGCCCTCCAAGACTGGGACTTGACACTCTGGATAAAGGCATTATGTAGACTTTGAGAGAGCTTTGAGAGATTAATTTATGTAATCTACTACTTTACTACACAAAGTCATGGCTGAACTTGCATGTTAAAAATTGGACTGCGGTAAAAAATAGGTTGCGAATCATTGCTTTAAACAGCTGCAACACACTGCCAATGTGCCATGTCTTACAGAATGAAACCTACTTTCTTATCTTTCAGTATGTACAAGCAAGTGTTAGAAAATATTATGATCTTTCATTTCCAATGCAACTAACAGTAAAGGGCAGGGTTACTTATGTGTCCTACCACAACCTTTTGTGTTGTTAGCACAATGCTCTACTTCTTGAGCTACTTCATTTTTCAGTGATGGAGATTTACCTGGGTGCATTAGAAGAATTTCACAGATAAACACTTTGGACACAATGGACCCAGCATGGATTTAAAAGTATCATCCTGACACTGAGGACACTGAGGATAAAGTACAGATAGGCGCTTCAAAATTATTTTTAATTTATGCCAGTGAATTCAAAAGGCTCATCAGTAAGTAATCTCTATCATCCCGTAATAGGGGACTGGGTGGCCGACAGCAGTATTAAGAAAAATGCAACACATTTCCCTTGTCATATATCCTGATGTGTTAGAAGGCAGACAGTCACAAAAGGTTTGGATACACCACTACTAAATGCCCGAAACTAGGTGAATGGGATCATACAGGGTTTCTTCTAGCCTTGAGAACACAACATTAACTTGCCAAATGTGGATAAGAGAGAATGTGAAGGAAAAAAAATTTAAATTAAATACCGAATCAATGGAGAAATGGGAGGCCACAGCTGTTTTCATAGGAATTAGCCAATTTAGTAAACGTAACGGAGCTTAACCAAGAAGAATATCATACTGGATAGATTATGTAGAAATACTTTTCAATTTTGTATTAAAGTAGGATTTGAGGGGTGTGTGTGTGTGTGTGCGTGTGTATCCACATGTGTATTTGTGAAAATCGTCAGACATAAACCATGAAGTTGAACTATTAGAAAGATTTAAGCCCCAGCTTTTAACAACACATGATTTTGAGAAAAGAACAGCTATGTCATCGGCAAAGTCAAGATCTTAAATCTGGGAAATGAGGCTCTACTAGGTTTGTCAGCTGTTCTCCTCCACATTACCCAGTCATTGGAAAGCTAAAAGAGGATGGGAGCGATGATACATTCATGTCACACACCAGACTCTACCAGAAACTACTCTAGCAGGGTTCCATCAACTATAACGCTGCACTGAAACTGATTGTAGAACATCCCCATAAGTTTGACCATCTTTGCAAAAACTCTGCAGAAACTGTATGATCACCACATCCTCCATAGGGTATCACAGTACAGGCTGTTGAATGCCTTCCAGAAGTCAATGAAGTTGATGTATTAGGGGGTGTTCCAGTCAGTGCACTGTGCAATGATCTTCCTCAGAACAAAGATTTGCTCAATGCATCCCCTTCCTCTTCTAAACCCTGCCGTTTCCTGTCTCAGTTTCTGGTCATCTGCTACATCAGTCCAACCAAATAACCTACTAAGTCACAATTAGTTGAATAAGATCCCCCTGCGTACAATTAAAGTGCCTCATGGTCTGTCACTTGATGTCTGTATAAATCAACCTGTTCTGGGGGGAGCTCTGACTCTGCAACATTACTAAGCAAGCCACATGAAGACAAAGGAGCACTCCAAACAGATCAGAGACAAAGTATAGATAAGGGTTGGCCTATAAAAAAATCCCAAACTTTCAATATCCCACAGAGCACCATTAAATCTATTATAGAAAAATGGAAAGAATATGGCACCATCACAAACCTGACAAGAGAAGGCTGCCCACTAAAACTCACAGACCGGGCAAGGGGGCCATTAATCAGACATGCAACAAAGACACCAAAGATAACACTGTAAGGCCTGCAGAGATCCACAGTGAAGATGGGAGTATCTGTCTATAGGACCATTTTAAGGCCATAAGGACTTTATGGAAGAGTGGCAAGAAAAAATGTCTTGGAATGGCACAGCCAATGACCAGACCTCAAATTAATTGAGAATCTGTAGAATGACTTGAATATTATTGTACACTAATACAACCCATCTAACTTGAAGAAGTTGGAGCAGTTCTGCAATGAGGAATGGAAAAATGCAAAAATCTGGCTAGATGATTTTGCATTTTAAGTGGAAGGCATGATGTGTAAATCAAATGGTGCTAACCCCCTAAAAATCCATTTTAATTCCAGCTTGTACTGTGACAAAAAAGGACAAATACCAAGGGCAATGAATATTTTCATTAATAATAATAATAATAATAATTATTATTATTATTATCATCTGTTACCTCTTATCCTGTTGAGGGTTGTGGGGGGTCCTGAACCAGTCCCAGAGGCTACAGGCAGGGAACAACCCAGGATGGAATGCCAACCCATCATAAGGTGTACACACACACACACACACACACAACCACACACACACACACACACACACACACACACACACACACACACACACACACACACACACACACACACACACACACACCCTACCTACCTACCAGGCAATTCAGTAACTTCAGTTAGCCTCAGTATATTCTTGAACTGTGTGTTGGAAAGAATGCTCCAACACACTTCCCATGTCTGGGAGAAACCCCATAATGAATGGGGAGAACCACACACACATGGAGCCATGAAGGAGACTCAAACCCTGATCCCAGAGGTGTAAGCAACAGTGCTAACCGCTGCGGCCCATAATATAATTTATTATTATTATTATTATTATTATTATTATTATTATTATTATATTTCCTTTAGGTACAAAGAAATGAGAGGAACATGAGATGCAGGTAAACATTTTACTTTGCTGGTACCATTCTGTCATGTGGTGGAGTTGGTCTTTTTTAGACTCCATGTTCATTTACATATGCACAGTCTAATTCAATACATGCTTCAAGTGGTGGGCTTGGAGAAAGGGCAGAAAGAATGAGGAGATTAGCCACAATGTCAAAAACAAATGAGCCTGTCTCATTAATTACAGCAGTAATTAAACACGGAAAGCGGTGGCAGAGGAAGTTGGGGGATAGGGAGACAATGAGTGCAAAGGTCAGCAGCAGCCGTCAGAATGAACGGATGACGTGTGGCATGAGCTGTCCTCGGGACGGCGGCACTGGGCTGATACGCTTCTGAGAGAGAGACTCAGCCCCACTGCCCAGCTTCTCAGAGGCATGCACGCTCACAGATGGCAAAAGACTTAACAATCCTCAGTATAATAATCACCCTCTATAATACCCTATAATAATCATTCACTAACTGCTTGTAAAGTACAGGGTTACAGTAAGACTGGAGCCTGCTCCAAGTGGCAGGGGGACACCTTGGATGGGATTACAATGCTTTACAGATACACATATCTACAGACAGGGGATAGAATAATGGAAACACTACAGGTAAAACAACAAAAATCACATAAGAAATTTACGAACAAGAGGAGGCCATTTGGCCCATCAAGCTCATTTGGGGAGAAATTAACTAATAGCTTAGAGTTGTTAAAATCTTATCTAGCTCCCAACATCCTATTGGCCTTTTTTATTGCTTCCCCACACTGGCGATAGTGGGACATGGAAGCATCAACATACACCCCAAGATCTTTCTTGTAATCAGCTACCTTTATTTCCGTGGAACCCATAAAATATTTGTACTTTATATTTGTACTACTTGCATGGATTACCTTATATTTATCTACATTAAATTTCATCTGCCAGGTATCAGCCCAGTCGCTAATTAAATCCAGATCCAGTATCTGCTACACCACCCACCTTGGTGAAGACCTGCAAATTTAACCAGTTTACTGTACATATTGGTTGTCAATATCATTCATGTGTATTAGGAACATTAGTAGTCCTAAAATTGAACCCTGCGGTACCCCACTATGAACGCAGGCCCACTGTGACATTGTGCCTCTAATAACTACTCGC
>JABFEA020000002.1:17369235-17379286 GCA_019775915.2 Cyphomyrus plagiostoma
GATTGTCTTGACCAGGACCACTCCCCTAAATGCATTGAAGCAACTGCCATGTGATTGGTTGATTAGATAATTGCATTAATGAGAAATGGAACAGGTGTTCCCAATAATCCTTTAGGTGAGTGTATTTGCCAATGTCAGAATTAAAAGAATGAAAGTTTTGATTGATGAAAGCAGCTTCATTAGCACAGATTACACTACAAGCATCTAGAGCTGCATGCTGTACTGTTGTGCATTTGATATATAAACTTTGACATTAATTTGTGCTGCCATCACATTGTGAGAGTAGTGATTTCCACCATTTCATTAGGAAAACTGTAATGTAGGTTTTTATACAGTCCACTTCTTTAGAGCCCGCTGCAGTCCCTGTGCATGCCGCTTCTCCAGAGCCCGCTGCTTCCCTTTGAGGTGAATCCACCCTAGCCTTCAGCTCCCTACAGCTTGCACCGGTTTCCCGTAGTTTGCCGGCACCGGCTCTTTGCAGATTGCCGCAGATCAGCCTGTAGACTCCCCGAAGGTAGTCTTAACTCCTCCACCGTTTCTAGCCAAATGAGGAAGAAATGGAGGAAGCTGGCATCCTCGCCTGACCCAGCACCGCTAGAACCCTGCCAAGAAGAAGCCGCCAGTGTGCCTTCAGAGCCCTGCCCAGGGTAAGCCTCCACTCATCCCGCATTTCCAGAGCCCAGTCCAGTAGGTGGATATAGGCTGCTGGCCCAGAGAGGGCCACTCCATCCACAAACCAGGTGCCCAGCCCAGAGAGGGCTGCTCCACCCATAAACCAGGTTCCCTGACCTGTAGGAGCCATATTGCAAAGTTGTCAAGCTGATTTTCCATTCCTCAAGGTGTCCTGACTGTCCCCTGCTGGCATTCAAGTGTCCCTTTTTCATTCTGCATGCCTCCAGGTGCCCTGGCTGCAAGTGCCTTGACTCCTCATGTCCCGACCATGCCTGCATCATCTGCAGACATCACCCTGGTGCCTGACTCACCTCCATTCATCACCCTGGTGCCTGACCATCCTCCAGTCATTGCCCTGAAGTCCTTTTTCCCAGTCGTTGCCCTAGTGTCCACCTCGCAGCATCTGGACCTGCTCTCAGTCCAATGCCCAACTCCCTGGTTGCTGCCAGTGCAACGCCCAACTTGATTGGGCAGAGTGGATTGGAGTGATCCAGGGGACTTAAAGTGGGATCCTCTGGGCCTTGCCTTAAGTCTCACCCTGTGGTTCCCTGCATCTGTCTCTTGGAGGGAGAGATGGGGTTACATTATCTGTGCCAGCTGCCCAGACTCTAGCCTGCCTGACCATGTTCACAGAGATACCTCTACTGCTGCAGCTATGAGGAGAGGAACCGTGGTGCCCTTATGCTCTCGTCCTACGGTTCCCTCAGCACCTTTGTGCTTTGGCCGTGCTGGGCCTTCAGCGCACTCCTGCTCCTGCCCAGCAGTTTGCGGAGCATCCTCCAGCCCTGCAGTTCCCTCGGCACCCAATCTGCTCCTGCCCTGTATTTCCCTCAGCACTAGGGCTGTGCAAAAAAATGTATCCAACAATATATCCTGATATTTTCTTTCATGATATACTATATCGATTTCTTGCTCCAAAAACTGATATTTCCGAGGGGGAGAATCATGCAAAATACAACTAGACGTTTTGGGAATACCCTGGAGCCACACTATGTGATCCCAACCCGCAAACATTATGGAGGTAGCTGTACGAGGAGGTAACGCAAGTTGTAAAAAACACTTACATGCCATTGCTGCACTTCATGAGCCACTGAATCTTACGATCATCTCGTAGCACATTAATAAGGATTGGCAACTGATTTCCCATGTTTTGTTGAAGGGGGGACCTTTTTCACTGCTGTACCACAAAAGATCAGAAACACAAGATATAGCTGACACTGGAGTTCAAAAAAATTGATTCTCAGATACTAATCGATATTAAAAGTAGGTATATGACTAGATACTCATTTTCACCATTATTGATACCAACAGTGCAGTTTTCGCCTTATTCGCCACCCTTCACACAGCAGCACTGCAGAGCAGGTGAACGTGCACGCACACACTCGCGAAGCCCCTCCCCACCTTTCAATAGCCACTGAACGCGCTCATGTTGGTTAACACACATATACCGAGTTGGCTGAACATGGCATATGCTGAAGTTGAAGGCACTTCGCAAGCTGCTTTATTAAAAGTTTGGAATTATTTTGCAGAGGAGCATGGAAAGGCTAAGGATGTCGATAAGCCTCTAAGCAAACAGTGCTACAAAGATGTGGCGACAAAGTGAAGTAACACGTCAAATCTGGCGAAGCATCTTAAAAGCTGACCTCCTGGTCTTTATGAGAAATTTTGCGAGGTCAGTAAAGCTCACGTTCCAGCAACACTGAGCTACTAAACACTTACAAAAATGTTAACTATATTATAATCATAATATAATATATATAATATAATATTTATCTATAAGCAGTTAGCCAACAAACAATTTAGACGTATGTTCCCATCCTTTTCAGTGTTGTCCTTACATTTGTCTGTTCTGTTCTGGAGTGTGCCATGTCGTGTGTCCCTTTCACTGTCCCTTTAATCCCTGGCTTCTGGCCTGGTGTGTCTGCCCTGGTGATTGGTTCATTTGTCCCTGCCTGGAGTGTCATGTCCTGACCCTGTCGATATCCTTTGTGGTGTCCGGGGGAGTACTCTTATATCCCTGCCCCTTTCCTCCCAGTCGCGGCCCTAACAAGTTACACCTATCCCTCTCGTCTTGCCTCTTATTCCTACCCCTTGCATGGAAATCACTCCCAGTCGTTAGTTCTCTTGCTAGTTCCATATATATGTGCTTCCCAGTCCTTTGTTCCCCAATCTGGTCTTTGACATCGAACCCTCTTGCTGCCTGTGCCTTTCCTTGTTCTTCTCCTCTCCTCTCGTTCTGTGATCCCTCACAATCCTATTTATTTCCAGTCTCTGTTCTTTATCAATATGTTCATCATGATTGCCTGACCGCATTTTTTTTGCGGTCAGATCTGAAAATTGAAGGAATGAAACAACTTGCTGCACACAGCCAGTGTGACTGTAACTGTTGGGGACAAACCCACATCTTCATCCTCTAACAAGAGAGTAAATATTTGAAAACCAGAGAGAGCAGACATTGTAATGATAATAAGTATTCCAGATTGAGAGTTTTCCATTTGTTTTACTGCCCTATGGCTGCTATGTATTACAGAATCAGAAACACTTTATTGATCCCGGAGGAAATTGCTCATGTACTACTGAACAGTCACACAGAGACACATGACAATACCCATGCTTATCTGATCGTGAAAACTAAAAATAGAAAGTGCACTTCATACTACTCTCCCTCACAACACAAGAAGCATCAGCACTGAGAGTGGGGAGGGTTAAACCTCAGAAACAAGAATGCAGACGAGACAGGAGATCTGTCAGCCTGTTTCCAAGTTCAACTTTTGGGGTAACCTACGGATGGAACAGGCTATGTTGAGATTGAATGTATTTCACAGATGTTTTTATCCAAAACAATAACAGTTCCCAAAGCAGTTTGGGTGTTGCTCAAGGGCCCTATGGCAAAAGCACTCTACAAATCACGGGATCTGAACTTCCCAATGTGTAGAATTCCCCTATTTATTTATTTGATTTATTTACACTAAAAACCCAAACCAACATAAGAGCTTATGCCTTGTGCTCAAACCATTTATACAAACTTAAACTGCAAAAGAAAAAACACATTCTCTGCTCAGGTCAGCTTTCACTATACACAATATCGATATCCCAATAACCGAAAACCGTAAGTGACATAAATATGGGTCCCACTACCCACATGGGAAACAAAAACTGTACAAGCCTTAATGACTGCATTCAAAACATACATAAAATACGAAAGTATATAATATACATGCAATACACAAATCTATATATTAGAATAGACCCTGGAGGCTCATGATGCAAATAGAATATGTATGTGTGTTTCTCTACACGTCAACTGTGTCAATTCCTTACACAAATTCAAAGTGGCCATCTAAAATGCTGTAAGGATTTTGATTTTAAACCAGGAGAAGAATGTCATGGTATGTGTTTATTCACAGAGTCTGGGCCTGTTTACCACCAATTGAAAGATTTAAAATGTACAAAGAAAAATGTGTGTATTTAATCACAAAACATTATGCATCATGGACTGATCATGGACTGATAACACATGGTAAAAATTGTAATACAGAGGGCCTCCAAAAACACTTCCTCTTCCCTACACCCATGATGGGATGAAATTCAAGTGCCGAATCTCCTGCTAGTCAGCAATAAATGAGGGTCCCTTTCCCACAGCAAAACATATTAACTATCCTTTAAGCTATATGTTCTTTGGATTTTTCAAAGTTCCACAGCAATTAGTGTCCAGGGACCTCAGGATAATGTTAAGCAACCAGAAGCATGTAGCAGACCTAGGGCTTAATCAGTATATACTTCACTGTACACTTGTTTGTCTGGGGACATTATGTAAATCTCAACACCTAACTAGTCATTCAAAGATAACTTATTTGAACAATCTTTTCAGCCATTTTCTGTACTGTAGTGCTCAGCAGTATGAAGACAGACGACACCAGGAGACCGAACAGGATCCTCAGGAAGGCAGGCTCAGTAATGGGGATCAGCCTTAACTCCTGGAAGAGGTGCTAGAGGAAAGACTGCTGACCAAGACCAACCTAAGAGACACAGTTTGGACACAGATGAATCCCTATAGAGAAAAAAACTCCAAACTGTATGAACAAAAGTTTACAGAGGTTCTGCATTCCTGCAGTAATCATGGCTTACAGCAGTATGGGTCCTATATAGGCAGCATTATATCAGCTTGTCAGCTCTTGCACATTACTACCCTTATCTGCATCACTAATTTTCTCAAATATCTGGAGTATCTGCAGATTTTTATATTTATTTATGTCATTTATTTCTTCCATCCATACATTTTACTCATTCACTATGGTACATAAGTACATTAATTTATTCCCATTTTACTTTTATTTATATCAGTACATTTTGACATTTTATTTATTTATACCTTTTTCTACTCACTTATTTTCTGCTCCTTTTCCTGGATCTGTGTCTGTGTTTGTTATCAGAATCTAAGATGCCATAACACCTCAATTTCCCTTTGAGGATCAATAATGTCATCTCTCATCTCATTTTCATGAAGGATCTGTAAGGACCCACCTTACATTGTAAAATTTCCAGGAGCTAGAGTCAGAGATTGAGTACTCTGTGAATGTGACTCTTTATACTAATCCAGTCGGTTGAAACTAAATCTTAGTCTGCAACCTGAACTTTAGACCTCTGGTTTTGAAAAATTAAACTAAAGTTTTACTCCAGTTGCTCACCCCCAATAACCCCCCCCCCCCACACACACACACACACACATATACACTATGGTACAATGTCCTTCATTGTTTACATCCATAAATAAACTGAATATCATTGAAATAACACCAAAGGTTTGAGAGATGGTTAACTTCAGCTTGCATGTTATTAGAACACAGAAGGTATGATCACAGTCTCTGGACTCCCTTGTGGGGAAAAGCTCATCTGCTCCCAGTACAGTAAAGGTGTTTGGACAAGGGAGGACAGGAACATACATTTGGCTCTTTGCTTTCTACAGCGGAGACCATGCCACCACACCAGGGCATGGCATACATTTTTCAGCAAAATACATGTTGGCCGCATCCCAACCTGCAAATGATTAATATCATTCTGATACCTGTGACAATAAGACAGGCATCACAGATTCATGTGTCACAATGGCAGACAAGCAAAATGACACTACAGTAAAATTCAATACCACACAAACAATTCATTAGTTGTTGTCTTACAGCCTGGAAATGTGCAATACATTGAAGTACATAAACCAGAAATCATCAGCATTGCAAAGCTTAATTCATACTAACAAATCACAGGCATTATAAGCAATTGTGTAAAAAAACACCAATTTACAATTACTTTAATAACCTCTTTTTTTCTTTTTTTCACACTCTTTACACACAGAAAAACATCTTAATGATTGCATATCTAATGATTGCATGTCTTCCATACCATGTGGGTTATAGTGTGCCTGAAAGCTATCCTAGGAAGCACTGGGCATACGGTCCCCCACAGGGTATACACACACACACACACACATACACACAGATGTTTGTATTCATATCTTCGTGGGGACAGTCCATTCACTTCTATGTGAAAAACCCTAATCCCAGCCATGACAAGCTTAACCCCTACCCAGCCCTAATCTTGACCATTAGTGTAACTAACAAAAAAAAAGTCTTTTGTCATTTTAGTTTTTTTATTGCAGTCACTGGTTTAGTACAACTGGTTCTGGTTTGGGTGGACCAGAAAAAACAGGGTTTTATCACATAGTGGGGATTTTCTTTTTTCGTGCTATGGATTGCATGACTTTTCAGTGAGAGTGCTCAGAAATTAAGGCCCCCCCCCTAATGGGGGAGCATGTGGCTCAGTGGGCTAAACCTCTGTGCCTGTGATCAGAAGGTTGCTGCTTCAAGTCCAGCCTCAACACATCTGTGGGTCCTTGAGCAAGACCCTTAAGCCCTGGGTGCTGTCATGGGTGGCTGCTATTCACAGCCAGCTTGCTACTGAGACACCCCTATCTACTGAGAGCAAGTTTTGGGGGGACATAAAAAGAATTTCCCCACAAGGATCAATAAAAAGCATCAATTAATATTATTGTTGTGTATTGTGCCAGTCGCCACAGTGATCTACTGCAACACCCCCTGACATACATTTATAAACATGTGTGCACAAACAGTATGCAGTACCAACTCCTCAACACTTACAGTGGCATTTGGTGTTAAAGACAAAGTGAGATTTTAACTTATAGTAGTCACACATTAAAAAAAAAAACATTTTAAAGCATTACTATAGCTAAGCCCCTCCCTGGCACTGCCCCTGGGGACATTTGGTCCCCACAATGTAATATATACATAACTCACGCACATACACACACACACACACACACACACACACACACACACACAATAGCTGCATGTTTTTGAACTGAAAGAAGAAGATGGAGTGATTCCACAAAACCTGAACACAGCTAGAACACACTAAGTTCTACACATACCGATGTGGAGACAAAACCTGAACCTCTAACCTTGAAGGCATGAAGGTGCAGTTATTTTTAAGTGAACTTGTGGTGGTGTGAATAGGTAATCTTTTTCTTATAGATACCACTGAAAGACCTGCTCCGGAATTAGGTTAACCATAATTGTGTAAGATATATAAGGAAAGTGGCTTTGAGATAGCAAATTGGAAAAGGGAAAATAAGGAAAAAATACCTCTTGCAGAGCTGTGAAACATCATTCACACTACATGAAATGAAATGTGAAATTTAAGTGAAAATCTGTGAATTTATTCTGCCCAAAGCACAGCCCCTATGCATCATCAGCCTGGCTGAGGAAAGTAAGATTGACTGGCGGACAGAAGTACAGAGCAGTGCCAACATCCGGCAACATCCACCAAGATACCAACATCCGCTAAGGTGAATCCGCACATCCCTGAGCTCATTGCAAAGGACAGAGAGGAGTGATGGAAGCACAAGAGCAATTTTTATTTTCCCTCTCCATCCAGACCCCCCCCCCACACACACACACACAAATGAACACACACACATACGTGTGTTTGTGTGACTGAGTATGTGTGTGTCTGTGTGTGTGTGTGCATGTGTGTGTTTTGTGTTCTGTCACCATTCATTCTGCCCGCTACAGTACAGTGTAAGCTTCCTGCTAATTTAATTCAGCACTAAACCATCGAGGCAGCCTATCACAATCCTAACCTGTTGCTGCCCCTTGTAAAACAAAAGGCCAGCCACCTTTCACTTCACATTACTAGGCTTCCTGTTCAGCCAAAAGTGACTGCAGATGAGACATGGGCTGAGCACTAAGCTAGTAGTGGAGCTCACCTTCTCCTCAATGTCCCCAAGGCAGGTGCTCAGCCCCCATGCACATTTGTCACCCATGCTTGGTTACCAGCAAAAATTTTCCCATAGCGAACATGCAGCAAAGCTTCCTCAACCTACTTCATTTCACACTGTGTCACATCCTCTAATATTTTTGCTTTATTGCACTATAGAACCCTCATCCATCTTCCTTGAGGGGCAAGCAATGCATATCCACAGGAAAATGCTCAGTGTGGAGGTGGCTAGCACCACAAACTCGTGAGTATACAGATATGTTAGAAAGGTGGCATGTTGCTTAAAACACCCCGTTTTTTTTTTTTTTTTTTTACTGTTATGTCATTCAGATAATGATACATGTATACTCTGCAGTTTTCAGATGTGCTTGGGGGCTCGGTGTACAGCATCTAGGAGATGGCAGCCCTACATCTTTGCAGCATTTTTTATCTACCCCATATTATGCTCCTTATCTGAGTCTGACTATAGAATTCTGTTGTAATTTAGACATGTCAATATAGTATAAATGAAAAATATAAATAATATAATTAATGCTGATTGCATCTGTCCTTTTGAAATTTGATGCTAATTAAAAACAAAACACACCCTCTAATTTCAAGTATTCTTTTTTGTTTTTATCTGTGATGTGCTGCCTGTTCTTATCTACAAGCAGCAAATGACTTTACAATCTTGTGATTAATCAATGCCATAAAATAAAAACATGTAATTACTATAACTTGAAAAACAAACAGCTGATTAGGGCTGAAAACAACACTACTACAACACTATGTAGGGCAGGAGTACTGAAGTACAAAATTATCGTATATCATTCAAATGATTGAATGATTTTTTCACAGGGCACCAAATAATATGGCTTATCATTATCATCTCAAAAAGAATTCTTATTGCATAAACTATGAATATAATGTCATAAGGCCAATTTTTCAATAAGAGGTGTTTGACCACTTCTGAGCTTTCATTAATTGTATAATAAATGCAAAGAAAATTACTTCAAATAAGACAGACTTCCTGGCCATATGCTGGTTGGCTTTTTGCACAGAAAATAACAATGACTTTAATGGTATATTTATGTCATTTATATGCTACATGATAACCAGGATCCAGCCCCCATGCAATTGGAAAACAGATGGATGAATATAAGACAACCATATCAATTCCTCTTCATATGAACATTAGCAAAAACATGCTGACACACACACACAACATTAACTATATGAACTACATATGCATAAACTCAAACCAGATTTATATGACATTCTCAAATCTGAGAAATATTCAGATTTAATAACGAAAGAATGAAAAGGGGAATATGCTGCTAAAAGGCCAATTTGGTGTCCATTCGTGGTTATGAAGATGGTAAGAACCTTATCATACAAGCCACCCCTGTAAATTTTTATTGAGGGTCAGCAGCTTTCCAGCACATTTTCTTTGACAGTGCTCTCTGTTATCACTTTGGATTAAATCATTTTAACTCTGAGATAGGGGAAGAAAAAGAGAGAGGAAACAGAAAGAAGCAAAGATAGAGAGTAACGGACATGACATCAGCTGATAAAAAAGACCTGAAATGAGCAATTGCAGAAGGTTTTGATAAATGAATGGTGAATTAAATTAGCTGACCATGACACTGTGGAATTCTCAAATCTGAAGAGTCTTGATTAATTTTCTATAACTGTACATGTATTGCAGGCCAGATGAATCATAGTAGTAAATCAATGAGTGATTATAACCTTTAATTCTAGTTAGTGTTACTTAACAATAACTGTAAAATCAAAGACATTTCTAAAAGTCACTGAGACAGCACTGCTTCAGGCTGACGCACAGGATGTGTGGTCAGTGATTAAATACCAAAATGATTTACTGATGTAACGTAGCTGTTACAGAAGGCTATGGTGCTGGAAGAAATAAGGTGACGATCCACTGAGGGCAGGGGTGTCAAACTCCAGTCCTGGGGGGCCGGAGCCCTGTGTAGCTTAGTTCTTTCCCTGTTACACCACAAATAATTCAGCTCAGCTGTGTGGTAATTAGCACAAGGAGTTGAATCAGGTGTGTTAAATGAGGGGAAACCCAAAAATGTGCAGGACTCTGGCC
>JABFEA020000002.1:17427427-17441727 GCA_019775915.2 Cyphomyrus plagiostoma
ATGGAATAGTCTTCCTGATAACGTAGTGCAAGCTGAATCCTTGGGTTCCTTTAAATCAGAGCTAGATAAGATTTTAGAAACTCTGACATATTAGTTAAGTTCTCCCCAAGCAAGCTTTATGGGCCGAATGGCCTCCTCTTGTTTGTATACTTCTTATAAGAAACAGGCAAACCCATGACAATATCAGGAGAGATCTTCACATTCACCTTGATGCTGACAAGGCCTTTGATTTGGTTGGATGCCTGGGTGAACATTTCATATCACTGTTGAAGGGGGTCAATAAACAGAAAAAAGTTCTCAAGAGCAATTCCTGAGGGGGACACAAAAGATGCCACCAAAAGTACCTTTCATATGTAAAGGCTGTATTTTGTATTACATATAAATAGAGAAACCCATATTCAGGGATGGACATAACTGGCATGCAAGTACACAGTCACGTTTAAAAATGATACATGCGACAATTGATTGTTTGTAAATGATGTGCATTTGTGCTGCCATGACAAGAAAATGCCTTGCATTTTAAACTGTATAATGCAAATGAAGTAGTTAGCAAACAAAGATAAAAATGCATTATATCTTGTTTTCATATCAGCGTAAATGCACACAAATTAAGTACACATTTTACACTAGTACCACAATAGATTGTTGTACGTATCATTTTTAAAGGTGAATGCATACTTGCGTGTCCATCCCAGCCCATAATCCTCATATATACTAGATAATTGATTGGTGAATAACTTAAGGTGCTCATGTTCAAATGTTTTATAATATAAAGTCTTTATATACTCTGGCCAGCTTAAAAGCCAATGATTGTATCATTATTACAGCTCAGCTACATTATGCTGCATTAAGTGAAGTCAGTTGAGTACCTAAATCAGTTGAATGGGCATGTTATAACATCAATAGATTATTTTCTTCTCTAATGGCATGGGCATTTTCTAGGAAGAGAAGGCCAGGATTCATCAGGCTTACATTGTGGAAAGTGGAAGTGGTTCAGGAGCAGGAGGAAGCATTTTCACACATGATTTTTGCCACCACAGGGTCTTGACCTTAACCCCATTAAATGTCTAAGATATACTGAAGACAACTTTATGGAGTGGTCCAACTTACTTGTCGTCAATAGATGACCTTAGCGAGAAAAGAATGCATATCTAGATGAAAATAAATGTTGAGATGTCGCATATGCTAGTGGAAACAATGCCATGATAAATGTGCTCCATAATTAAAGTTAAAGTTAGTCCAACAAAATATTAGTGTACGATTTTTTGTGGCCAAGCAGTGTGTGTCACTGTATTAATCAGAGTCTGCTTCAGTAGCTTTATAAAGAACATAAAGTTCAAAGAACAGTTCTAAGATCAGAAGAAATACTTCAATAAATAACTAAATCAACCAAAGTATTATTTAAAAATATTTATTTTATTGTTCCTCAAACCTGATATGGACTATTCTGTTCTCTCCATCATTGGTCTAAAGACACAGTTTTGTTAAAATCTTCATAAGAGTGGAAATGTTACTAAAATGGGTTTTGATACTGGACGTTTTGATTCAGTGGAATACGATCAACGTCCATTTTACTTTTTGCCATTTTGGCTGATTAACAAAACACACAACCAGGCACAAATGTGTGTTATTCTAATGGTGATAGAAACATGTTTGACACAACTGCTGTCTTAAAATCTTAAAATTTGGACTGTGTAAATTAGAATTTTTCCATCTTGTTCACTAGACTTCCTCTCTCAGCCCCTGAAGGATGGGCTCCCCCTTTAAATCTGGTTCCTCCCAAGGTTTCTTCCTTTAGGGAGTTTTCTCCTTGCCACTGTTGCCTCTGGCTTGCTAACTGGGGGTGTTGGGCAGGTTTAATGTAAAGCGCATTGAGACAATGTAATATTACAAAAATGTACTACATCAGTTGAACTGAAGTGAACATTTGTCAGCGATCACTGAGCCAGGGACACTCGTACCAGGCTTAAGGCCAATTCATACTTTGGCATGTGCACTCACTTTCGAGCGGCGTACAGCCGACTGCACAGCAGCTTGTGTTCTTACAACTTTTGGCTGTGGATGCAGATGGGCATGGTTGGTGCCTGCATATAACAGTCAAACAGGACTGGGCAGATACAAATACAAGCAGTTTAGGGCTGGTCTTATTGCAAAAAAACAAATACAACCACTGTACTGAAATGTGCAAACTTTAATGAACAATTTCAATTTTATTAGTTTGAGTTGAGGTGGTATTGTGTTAATATGGCATACCGCAGTACTTTGAAATTATGACAAAATTAGCCGTAGATCTGTAATCTCATGCAATGGTCCCCATACTTAGCACAGTTAAACAGTAAACAGCTATTCTTTCTCTACGCTTGCAACATTGCTGATTAGTGGTCAGCATTGCCACCTTTCAATCTTTTTTTTTTAATTGGTGAGCGGTGGTCATTGTTGACACACCACAACACACAACAATGAAATGTGTCCTCTGCATTTAACCCATATGTGACATTGTGACAGCATGGGGCAGCTAATTCAGCAGCTGGGGGGCAGTACATTGCTCAGGGTACCTCAGTGGTGCCTTGCTGGTCAGGGATTCACACCAGCAATTTTTCAATTACAAGTGCGCTTCCCTAATCATTGAGACAACACTGCCCATGAAGTACAGGGTTCTCAAAAGCGTAGTCTTTGCAGGCTGTTCTTCGAATTTCAGAGGAAGTGTTGGTCGGACAATTTCCTATTTGAATCACCAGCTGTTTCTGTCCTTGCTCGCTCCTTTACCTCTACACAATGAATCCTGGGATATGCTGGGATGTGAAGGATCCATCTGGTGGATCCTTTGCGACTTGGCAAAAGGACACATTTTTAGACCATATTTGAAGGAACCTTCGTAATGGGACAGCCTTGTCACACTGCTGTGACACATTTAGTCTCCTAATGCAGTCTTAGAAGTACAGTGGTAGCTCGATTCTCGAACTTAATCCGTTCCGGACTCCGGATTGAATCCTAAAAAGTTTGATTTCTGATCAAATTTCCCATAAGAAATATTGGAAAACCAATTAATTGGTTCCTGCCCCACCAAAAAATTACACCTAAATATGTTTAAGCATTTAAATACAAAAACAACAAGATAAAACAAGAGCAGCATTTTTTTCTTAATGGCTTCCAAAACGATAAAGATCTATTCCCAACATTACCTCTGTCCTGCCCCCATCATCTGCTCCTTCCGTGTGCCACGCCCCCTCGTTAACCTCATGTGGGTTCCCCATGTGATCAGCCATTTCTGGTTGTTGTCATTAGTCTTCCGTATTAAGTCCGCGTTTCAGTTTGTTTACCCAGTCCGGTCACTGGGTGCGTTGGACTTGCTTACAGCTGGTTTAAAGCAACGCATTCTGATCCTGACGCAACGCATTACGGTTAGATGGATTGCGACCTCTCACCCGGCTGCACAAACAATTCTCTTCTCGTTTTAACCTGTTTGTGTTTAAATGCTTAAAACACAAAATAAACCATTATTTCTTATGGGAAAAATTCAATCAGAACTCAAACTTTTTAGGATTCGATCCGGAGTCCGGAACAGACTAAGTTCGAGAACCGAGGTACCACTGTACTTTTCTTGGTACCGTATCAAAGTTTGAAATTTTGGTATCATGACACTGGATTGTACATTACAATGTAGGGACAGTACATAATAGATAATGTACTATATATATATAGTGTCAAAAATCCACATGGCCAAGTACCTTTATAAACAAACATGCACAATAGATATCCATTTACCATCATGCTAAACAAAAATAAACTGGATGTTGTTAGTTCAAATAAGGATAAATAGGATAAATTTTCCTGTTGTAGCAGTGAGAAAGGAGAAAATATCCCAGCTTTGGAAAGACGAAATAAAACTAGATACAAAATTTCAGTCAATAAACCAATGTGGACATAAATAACAACAAAGGCTACATTTGACAGTTCTATTCTTTATTAGGCGGGCTGAAAACACTCTAGGATTTACAATGGAAAGAAAAACAATTTAAAAGTTTCCCCACCCTCCCCTCATTTCATTTACATTGTGAACCTAACTGAAATCTGCAGACACCCTTTTGTTCAAAAAATGAATGCATGAACCTACTACGCTTGTAAATGGTTGTACTAATGGACATGGGAGTCCAAAAAAAAAAAAAAAAAAAGGTAGTGAAATACTATTTGAATTGTGAACAGAGAAGCTGGTGTTATCTTAGGTATATTACAATTATGTAATTTACAACTAATGTGATGATCCTTCAACCATTTTCCCCAAATGGGTACTTCTGTTGCTACAACCAAATAACACCTATATATTTATAAAATTTCAATTTTTATGCAAGTAACACACAACAAATTGTACAATGCATGTTCATTTCTTCAATTGTTTTACTCAACAACTGATTAACTAAAGGCAAAAATCATTTTAGGCAGCATAATGCAAGTCCATCAAATTTACAAAATTTGAGAAATTGGTATTACTGATATGTTTCAGCAACCAGTTCATGAGAATGGCCCATATGTTTGAGAATGAATCCAAATACTTAGTCGTGGCCCTCTAAAGGATTCCAACCCCAGGACATGCAACATGTTTAAAAATAATTGCATGTAAAGGAGGAAACATGTCAAATTTATTTATATATTTAAGGTGTTAAAATTAACATTGTTTAATTTGAAGTTCTAATTTTCCTTAGAAGTAAAAAGGCTGGTGTCACCAAATGTCGTTGTGTGTTTTTTGTTATTTTTTAATACCAGTTCAGGTACCACTTAGGGCGCTTTTCCACCGCACCAGGTACCGTACTTTCAGTACTTGCATAAAGTACCGAAAGTATGGTACTTCTTTTTTGTCAGTTTTCCACTGGCATAAAAACTGGTACCGGTGCCAAATCAGTGACCTCTCCTGACTGACATCAAAGTGCAGTGCAGTATTTCTTTCGCTGAATGCAAAGATGTTATGATCCTTCACTTTCCTGTAGTCCTGCTCAAGTTTATTGATTTTCAAGCAGCATTGTTTCACGTGTGCCCCATTTCTTCCAAGCAGCTTGCTAGTACGGCAAATACTTTTTTATTCTGAGTCATGTCATCCAAATCCCACTGGTTCTATCCATCGACCATATGGCAATTAAAGCCTGTGTTCCCTCATTTGTCCATCCTTCCATTTTACTTTTTTAGATTTGTTTCTATTGCTTTTTATTTAGTTTCTCGCTGTTCGCTGTGTGCATTTTGTGTTTCAGCAGCAGGTTATTTGCATAACCAATCGACAACAAATATGTTTGTAAGTCCCACCCCAAAGTGCCAAACAAGTATCCCAGCTGGTTTAGCACTCTCTTACAGGTACTCCACTGGAATTCAATGGAAAAACAAAAATATTGTACCAAAAGTACGGTACTTTGTGCGGTGGAAAAGCACTCTTAGACACCTGCAGTTTTAAAAGTATAATTTTAGCACTGGTATGACACAAAACCCAAATGATGTCCAATCCTGTGTGTCCCACTCTTGCAGAAGTACAAGTACATGTACTGTAGCTTATGACATACTCCTTCCTCTGAAACCACTTTTTATTAATTAGTCACATAGGGTAATTCATTCACTGACTCTTGACAAGGCAGATGTCTCTTGAATTCTGCCTAGTGCTAATATACTTTGTGTATGCTTATACACTGCACAGCCAAGAAGCAAGTTACCATTTGAATATAAAACAGCAAATACTTAAAAGCCAATTACTGGATCATTATTTCAGATCAACCTTATGCAGTGATAAAGTGAAGTTAGCAGAATACCTGAATCTAATGAATGGCCAAGCTATCGCATCAATGGACTTTTCCTTTCCTAATGCCATGGAAATATTTCACAACGATAATGCCAAGGTTCATAGGATTCAATTTGTGGAAAAGTGGTTCAACAGAATGAGAAATTTTCACAGGATTTGGCCACTTAACCTTAACACCACAATAAGTATTTGGGATGTGCTGAAGAAGACTTCAAATAATGGTTCAACTCACTTGTCAATACAAGATCTTGTTGCATTCATTTCTTAGATTGTGGATAAATAAATGCTAAGATGTTGCATAAGCTTGTAGAAACAATGCCATGACATATGTACCATGATGAACGCTAAAGGCAGTCCAAAATTTAAATGGATTTTTCTTGGCCGGGTAATGTCTAATTCTATATACTACTGCATTATGAAATTTGTAATCATAAATTCTTCGCATGCATTTTGGATTGGAACATTTCTTATATTAAATGTTCGGCTTTCAGAAAACTGCAATATGTTTGGCTGTGTAGGATGTGGCTTAATATAGCCCTTCAGAGTATGTAGTGAAAAATGCACTTAAGTGTACTTGAGTCATTGACAGAATGCATGTAAGGGTAATTTACATGCAATATGTCCATATTTTTGTGTTTCTCCACCTAAAATCACATACCTAGCTTAAGCACATTTAAACCCCAGACTAAAGTTAATGGGAGAATTTGCGTAATATTTTCGAAAAAGCACACAGCTATATGCTTTTTTGACTTAAATGCATGGGAAAATATATCCAAATAATGCATATTGGAGTTTTGCACATATAAAGTGCACTGTAAACCATTTTTCTATATAATTTGATTCATTACAACTCGCAAGGAAATATAGCAAAACATCCAATATATAAAACAGATTCAAAAATAAATGTGCTACAACATTAAAAAATACAGGCTTCCAAGAACACTTTATGGGGCAAAGGGGAACATCCACTTTGTCAAAACCACCAGGTATTTTCCAACATTATCAAATGTATTGGGGATGTGCATTTCATTCATTTTATTAATAGACAACTCCAAAGTATGCAAACAACGTAAAAACCCCATAGTAGATATTTATGGTGCATTTTGTAAAAGAATTCTACTATGGGGAAATCTTTAACTGCCTTCTCTACTTCATTATTCCAATGCTGTCATATTTTTATTGTTTTCAAGTATTTAGTGCTCCAAAAATACCCGAGATACTATGACAGAGCAGCTGATGAAACACACAAACTGAGAAGTAGAAAACACAATACACATGGTAGAATTTTTTGAATTGCTATTAAGTTGGACTACTTCAGTTAAAAATAAAAATAAAAAAAAAACAGCACAATCCCCCTTAAGACATTCTTCTATTAGTTGCACCTAAGCCCACAAACCAACTTACCTTTATATAGCAGTCTTCTTCTGAAGGTTTCCATCACACTGCTTCAGGAAGATCTGGCAGGACAGACTTCTTCCAAGAATTTTTTAAATAAAACTGAGAGCTGGTAATTGGAAAGGAAGAAAAGAGAATATCTGACCGGGCAAATTCCTGAGTGAAGATCCTTTCAGAAGGGGGCATTTCTTTCAAATGCAAGGGGTGAGAAAATTTTAAGATGCTAAACAACAACTGAGGAATCTATGCAATTTGCCAAAAGAACCAGGTTAATGACTACGATATTTTATAAAATGTATTCAATATTTCCTGTCAAGTCTGCCTTCCTGCTGTGGTAGACTGATGCCTTATTACTGAATTAACAGAAAAGGAAGAGAATTTAAGATTTACCTTAAAAACGCCTAAAAGTTTATGAACAATTTCCATATATAGACAAGATGAATTTTCACTGTATTAAAAAGATCTTTAAAATGTCGACGCAAAGAAGAAAGCGTACATTTATTCATTTTGGGAGTACTGTTTTTTCAGTTTTTTAGTTCAAAACTAAAGTAACAAAAACAAATGACACTGCCATTTGAATAAAGTTTTATTACTATGCTAACAAAAACGCAAAGTGCAAAAATGTACCTTCCTTTAACAACTGACAGTAATTTAACAAAATAGAAATACGTTTCGGTTGATTTTTTTTTTTTAACATGAAAACGAAATTACGTTTTAAACTAATTATACAGCCTCAAACATTTTTCAAAACTATACTCTGCACCTTCCTGTGGCGAATAGCAATTTTATTTATCCTATTGCACCCAAAGCTCTAAATTTATCAACCGAATTATGATCCTGTACAGACTAAAAATAAAACGTATGTTATACATTTCAGTGATTTAATTAAAATAACGTGAGACGTCTTATTTAAATTCATTAACGATCCAGGCTTGTACAGTCTTTAGAGTCTAGATTACAGCCTTCTACGGCTCAAAATGTTTTTTTTTTAAACAATCAAAACAAAAAAAAACAAAGCAAGGTTACATTTTAAGCCAGTAAAGACGAAAATGAGACGAATGTAAAAGCGGTTTAGAGAACGAGATGTCCGCACTAGAATTCCTCCTTTAAGAGCCACAGGCAAACAAAACGCGATCTGCCAGACGAGGGGGTGTATCGCACCAACGTGCACCAGGAGACGACGATCTTGTCACTGATAATTTTAACCTGGAAAGAAAGCAAATCACGAGTCAACTGCCTTTTCACTGCACAAAACACGCGTTTAAAAATTGGTCTTTTACCCTTGCTACAGGATGGCTTTTTGAAACTATGAAACAAGTTAGTTTTGATTGTTCCCTACATTAAGGTTTGAAACACTAAGAATTTAGGACATACTTTATGATAATCATCTATTTCTATTTAATGGCAGGACTCGTCATGAAGGCTTAAGTAACTTTTTAAAAAGCAAGCAGTCAGAGTCAGCTGAATTTACCCTCACATAAGCTGAATTTGAACCTTGCACTGCAGTAAGAAAAAAAAAAAATTCTTCCGTGCAGCTGAACTTCATCCTCCTGCTGGAAGAAATGTCACCCTCAAAGGCAGATGCAGCATTAACCTATTCTCACCTGCTCAATATGCACTGATGTATGGTTAGTATGAGTAGCGTGCAGGCGGTGGTGGAGGAACAGGTTCCCTGGCACGAGGCATTCCGTACATTGATGTCCTGGACATGGATAGAGGGGAGAGGCGAGAACGCTCATACGAGTAGCCATTCCCCGCTGTGGCAGAAGGAGCGGGAGGCCCCCTGCGGATGGGACTGCGGTCCCTTGAGAAGTATGAAGAAGGGGGAGGGGGCACAGGATGACGCTCACAGGAGTCAAGAGCAGAAGATGGTGGGCGCTCTCTTACGGCATTAGGAGGAGGTGGGGGAGGAGGTGGTATGGAGCTCACCCGTCGCTCCTCATATGAGGTTATGCCATATGGACGAGCGCGGTACTTTTCATAGTAATCCACCACCCCACAGTTAGACCGTTCACGATCAGGGTAGGGACCTTGTCTGGGCGGTGGTGGGGGTGGAGGGGGGGCATAACCATGAGACACAGGATGACTAAAACGATCCCTGTAGTAACCTGGTGGACCAGACTCAGGCCTATCCCCAAGAAATTGAGGGTACCAAAAACCTGGCCTATCAGGAGGGTGGTGTGGATATTCTTCCTCCTCCTCACCCCTTGGTCGGCTCTTTGAGATCTGCACATGAATCCGTTTTCCTTTAAAAGAAATCAATGTTAACTCACAAAAAAACCCTACCTGACAAAAAAAAAAAGTCACTTGATGACAAACATGTTGAAAATTCCATGATACCGTTTCCCTCTCTTACCTCAGACTTTTCCCCAAAAAAGCATGAGTAGGAAGATACCCATATATACATCTAGTCTGATATGAAACATGACACTCAGCACTTAACTTTGGAGGCCTTTTTTGGCTTTCAGCAAACTACCTTTTTACCACAATTTGAAGACACTTAAAACGACTTGCCAGGTGTGTTGAAAATGCCAGCAATCACATTGATTTTTTTTAAGCAGTTCACAAACCTAGCACTTCCTTACCCTGAAAATCAGTATTGTCTAAGCCTTTGATGGCATCCATTGCTTCCTCTGAGTTTGCCATGTGCACAAAGGCAAAATTCTTGATGGCAGTACATTCAGTCACAGTGCCATATTCTTCAAACAAAGCACGGAGTTCATCATCACAGCCCTTCTCAACATTTGCCACATGTAGCTTGACAGGTCCCTGGTTTTTACCATGGCTGGCCTCCACATTTATTGGCGTGCCGTGCAATTTGTAGAGATGCAGACTGCGGATGGCTTTTGTGGCAGTTTTACGGTCTTCCATGTGCACAAAGGCATAGTTTTTTATGATGGCACATTCAGTAACTGCCCCGTACTGAGAAAAGAGTGCCTGAATTTCATCTGCGTTTGCCTCACGTGGAAGGTTCCCGATGAAAATCTTAACCATTTTATTGCAAAAATGTCTTTAGAGCCTAGCAAAAAGAGATTGGGAAAAAAGTGTAAGCATTTTGAGTGGCAAACGTGAATTTACACATTCTGTGAAAGTGTCTATAAACTGACTTATACTAAGCCCACTGCCTATCCCTGAAGTAGAGCTGGCTATATTTTTAACATGAAGTTGCTAGAAATCTCTAAGAAAGTGATAAAAGTAAACCCCCCCCACAACATGACAACCTCATATGTGCAAGGTACATGTCCACTGGGTTCATCATCTCCATATTTGCAGTATTTACAATGGGTATGCATGGTTGAGGATCAAAAGGAGGGAACTCACACTGACCTACAACAGACACAAACCAACCCTTGGGGTAAACATGAACTTTCAAATTTGTTTGAATTCTATGTGAAGTCAGTAAGCAGCCTAGGGCACTGCATGCATGCATGCACAACGCATTGTTATTTTCTTTGTGGAACAAATGACCACTTACTTTTGCATACTGTCCTATTATGAACATTCTAAAGAGATGAGTGTCTTTAGAATGATTAGTCCATTTTTTTATTCCAATGCACACTAAATATGCAGAGTGTAATTAGTAATAAAGCATTGTAATTATATACAGAAATTCATAATCTGAAAATCCAACGAGTATGCACTGTTGTCCCCCCCACAGTCAACTTCAAAGCACAATTTACCAGATGTCCATCTCATGTTGTTTTAAGAATTAACCAGTTATTACACCGTTTGTACCATGAATGGACACTCAGGGCATCCAAGTGTAAAGAAATGTTAAGTGCACGACCAAATATTCAAAAATGAATTAAAGATTGCCTGTAATGAAATATGGAAACGCAAGGAACATGCAAGTTGCCATTAACTTGTGCTTAACATCTCGTTACAGCTGACAGCCTATTTACCAACATACAACATTAAACACAAATAGTACATCACAAAAATGAAGACTTTGCAAAAAAAAAAAAAAATGTATGGCTTGTTTTGGTTAAAAGAAATCACAGGTGGAAAACTGATTACTGAATATGATGCTAACTTCATCATGGTGTAACGAGAACGTTTTTGTAAGATACATTCAACAACTGAAGTATAATTTTACAAGTTTTGTTAATTTTATGTTGCATTTTAAAACTATGCATGCTAGGCCTAATGATGTTGGAGGACAAGCCCACTGTCCATTGGCAGGCCTACACCTGGCGCAAGGAACTTATCCCAAATTACTGTTAACCTTCAAACAAAATATAGAACAGTCGGCTATAGGCCAATGTTGATTTAATTGAGTTGAAGTGTGATGAGCCTTGACATTTCTGACCATTTTAGTTCACTGAATTAAGGCTTTGCTCTGTGCAGTGAGGCTATGATACTTCTGTTCTAAGTGGTATGTGGAGTGTTACCTTTATGAATATTTTTCCATGTTTTGATGTACTGAATTAAGCTTCAGTGAAAGAGTCTCTAGAAAATTACGTTTTTTACAATTTGTAATGTTTGGTGAGAATTCATAGGGCACAGCCTATGCCTTATAGCCTATGCCTATCTATCATGTATAGTTTGTTTCCTGGATTAACCATTCAGCTATTTGCTACTCTGTTAACCACCAAAACCAGAGTTTCATCTATCCCTATCTTTACAATTACATCACGTTATAATAGGCAATGAAGATGAATACCTCGTACATACCATTTTGTCGTATTCACTTCCTCTCAAAACCTAAGTGACATTCATGTTGTATTATTTATTGAACTAATAAAATTCAGTACAAATCTTATTTTCCAAATTCTTATAAATCATAAATTCAATGAAATGAGCGGGAAATCCGATTTTGTATTTCCTGTAAAATAATGATTTTGCAGATACGATATATATTAGCCGACAATCTGCTCGTGGAGAATGGGATAAATAAACAGTTCAACAACACCAGGAAATGATTATCGCGAACAATAAGAATTGAAGTTATACTATCTACCAAACTAACTTTAACTACATTAATAAGAAAACGCCAAACGTTTTCATCGGTGACCATTCAGATACTCTCCAGAGCTCGTTGCTTAGGAATCAAAGCAATTAATAAACACTCCGACCCCTACACTGCCAGAAAGGCCGCAAACCACAATGGCGGCGGCGGCGACGGGAACAGACAGCAGTTACAAGATCACTGCTAATGAACTTTTACTTGACTGCATAATCAGGACCATTTATGTTTTGGCAAAACCATGTTTGTGAAAATCTTAATGCGTCTAATTAATAAAACAAATTACAAACCATGACCCAGCTTCGCATTACCTCCAGCTTTACTAGACAACTACTTTGCTGAAAATATACGTGTAATAATTGTGTATTTTTAACACGAAACAAATAAGACCATGATAAAACTAATATTTTTCATACTGATCATTTATTTACCAGAAATATCTTACCTCAGCCGTTCTACGTGTACATAAAAGAAAATGGCTTCTTTCCTCCTCTTCAGAAAATTCTTTTTGTGCCCGCCCATCGAAAGGCTTCAGGATGGATTAAATACTGCCATTTGATTGGAGTATTTTAATGTCACTCGATATTTTGCTCTAGAGACGAAAGACCCATTGGCTGAACAGCTTTCAAAAACCAATCAGCGTCTTTCATAAAGAAATATATCCGCCCTTCCAGAGTATGGATTTGAAGTAGCTGTATTGCTTATAACCACGCTTAATACAGAAAGCTTTCGCATGGTGCAAGTCTCGGCAGTGCGATAGTTCTGAAACGTTTTAAAAAGTGTTTTGTAGTTAGACAATCCTAGAGAGTGTAACCGAGGTTTTTAATGTTAAAAATTACTGCCAAACACCATTTACACCAATAAACCAACAATATCTTAGAGGCAGTTATCACGGCTTACATATCGAGGTTTCGCAAGGAAATTTAAAATGTAAATAACTGAGGAACCTATTTTGAACTAAAAAAAAAACAATCTGGAATTGGTATTTGGGGTGGCATGGTGGTGCAGTGATTAGCACTGTTGCCTCATACCTCTGGGATTTGGGTTCTGGCCTCCGCCTGGGTTTCATGTGTGTGGAGTTTGCATGTTGTCGTCGTGGGGTTTCCCCCCACAGTCCAAAAACATGCTGAGGCTGGAGTTTGGAGTTGCCAAATTGTGTGTGTGACTGGTGTGTGAGTGTGCCCTGCGATGGGCTGGCCCTCCATCCAGGGTTGTGCCCGTTGCTTCCGTGATAGGCTCCGGACCCCCCGCGACCCAGTAGGATAAGCAGTTCGGAAAATGGATGGAATTGGTATTCCGGTTGTTTTTGGAAACTTTGGATATGTTCCTTTTAGGCTTGTCAGGGTCAAATACTTTAAGGCCTGGGGTTATATAAAATGTATCACAATTCGCAGCATTTTATAGACTATTGTACTGCATAGTCTCTCTCTCTCATATATATATATATACGAGAGAGAGTGAGTGACAGACTCACAGGACACGAGCTCCTTTCAAATCTTCCCGACGAGACGTTTAGGGGGAGCTCTGAAAATTCACCATTATATGTTAGGCCCAGTAAAAATATTTATTAGTTTATCATCCTTTCAATCAGAAACAAGTGATGAGGGAGGGCAATTTTTTTTTAAAATTTATTTCTTAGAAAAAAGATAACGGAAGATAAGTTTTCAACATCAACAGTAAACAAAAGGAACAGCAACAGATTTATGACATATGCTGTGGTTCTGCCTGGGCCCTCCACAGCCGCGCCCTGGCTCCAGTTAAACCACGTGTCGCCTTTACCTTTCAAAAGAACTGTGTTTGACGTTCTCTCAATGACTTGGAAGGGGCGGGTCTACCTGGCTCTGACCATTTCCGCTTGATGACTTTCAGGGGAACCCATTCCGCCATGGGTGGTTTGGCCGGCTGCTTCTCTGGTCTCACCTCCTGGATCTGTTTAGAGAATTCTGCAACAGGAACTTGCAACCCATCATAATATGCCCTAGGATTTTGCTCCCCCTTTTCATCAGGGGTTCAGGTTAATCCTTTCTGGGGTCCTGGGAACTGCCTGCCTGTCTGGAGCTCAAAGGGGGTGAACCCGGTTCCCCGGTTTATGGAACACCTCACTGACATCAGTGCCAGTGGTAATATGTCAACCCAATTCATTTTGGTCTGTGCACAGATTTT
>JABFEA020000002.1:17445800-17456550 GCA_019775915.2 Cyphomyrus plagiostoma
ATGTGATTGGTTGTTTAGATAATTGCATTAATGAGAAATTGAACAGGTGTTCCTAATAATCCTTTAGGTGAGTGTATGTATTCATACCTCTATGAACTCTTTCTTGATGTCCTCAGCTCTTTTCAGTTCCTTCTTGATCACCTGAATGAACTGGCTGGTCCTGTCCTCCACACGCACTTGAATGAACCCTGCTTGCTCAATCATCTAATAAAAAACAGACTTGCATAGCTATACTAAGAAATTATAACTTGGTATTTCATGATTTATGTATATCAACCAAATATTATGTGAATAATATGCAGCTTCTAATAAAAAATTAATAATATACTGCCACATTCTCCTCTGTGACCGTTCCTTTTTTAATACTGTGATGTGCAGTACCTGTCCATATTTTTCTGGAGTGAGAAGGAGGTAGCCCCTTTGTTTGACATACTCTTGAAATTCAGGTGACCATGGCTTCTCTCCACAGCAGTAGTCAGTAATTAGTACCTTTCCTCCAGGTTTTAACCACAACTGCAGACAGAAACACATGTTAATCTTTATGTAGAAAGTTTACACATTAAACAATTACTAGAATTGCTAGCCATAAAACCTCTAAAATTCTTTTGTCAAAACACTGCTAAGTAAGTGTATATCACTTTAAATGAATTAAAATCAATCTATTCGATATTACTGGCAAAGGGATCAACAACTGATTGCAGTGTTTATGGACTGCTAAATAACCTACCAATATTTTGGTTTTTAATTTTTGTTGTATTCAATCTTTATTAATCTTTGGTCTGGAAATTCATCTTGGCTTAGAAGTTACTAAAAAGGTCACTAATTAAGGTTAAAAATTACATCACAGTTCTTAAAACAACATTTTATCAGTTCATCCAGGATTTCAAAATTCAGCAATGATTGAAATTAAATCAAGAAAATTACGCCATATTTGAAAGAACTTGCAATTTTTCAAAATTTAATAAAACTTTTCTGCAAGAAATGGCTAAATCAATAGACACCTTGCATTTGGAGCAGGACACATCCTGTGCAAAGAAGATAAGTAAAGTGAACAAATATCATTTACCAAAGATCATTTATCATAGAGAAATTGAAAGGCAAGTTTATTATAATTTTTTTTATTATTACATAGAACAATAAACAATAGAAATTTTGCAAATGAGACTTTCTGTCAATGCATTTAACTGCATCAGAAGATGGAATAACTCATGGCCATACTTCCATGGATGTTAAATAGCTTTTAATTACACGGATAAAGTATGGGTATGGGGAAAAAGCCAATAACCAGGCAAAAGCTGGCAACAAACTTATTTGCAAATGTTGAATTGAGATTTTATTTTCTAAATTTCCTAAGATTTAACTAACTGGCGTGTGGGTGTTTACGTATATATTACATTATAGGGATCAAATGTCTTCACAATATAAATAAAAACCTAATATTCTTGGCGTTGTGGGGGGTGTTTTTTCATTTACTACATGGGGAAACTCAATTTTATAAAAATCTGTGACTGCAACCAAATAACTAAAGTCTTGTATTTTGCTTGATTACTTATGCTTAAGGTTAGGGCTGGGTAGGGCTCAAGATCATAACTGTTGTGATTAGGGTTTTCTTTTCACAGAAATGAATGGACAGTCCTCACAAAGACATTACAAACACATGTTTGTGTGTGTGTTTGTACATGTTTGCGTGTGTACACAATATTCACAATTTTGCCAATTTATGTAAAGTTTCGGCAAAAAAAGCAGAACTATATGTAAGGTCAGGTCAGGTTGTGGAGCATTTGTTGATGCAGCGGGTTGCTGCCCCCACCACACATTGAAACTCCTCGGGATCCCGGCCAGCTACCCCCCAGGCAGACACACGGTCCAGTCCCACCCTCTGGAAATGGCCATCCATCTGCCACAGCTAGGTGGTACGTGGGTGTCCCCTTGGCCTGGTCCAGCTGCTTGGGTCATCAGCAAGGAGGATCATGCGAGCCGGATCACCCTCAGGGAAATGCGCCACATGGCCATAGTGCCTTAACTGATGCTCCCTCACAATGCAGGTAATTTGCCTCATTCAGAACTCCTCTAGCAACCACTCATTCGACACAAAGTCAAACCAGTGGTACTCAAAGATTCTCTAAAGAGACACAGTACTGAAGGAGTCCAGTCTTCATCTATGCTCACTGTCTCACAGCCATGCAGCAAGACAAGGAGCACCAGGACTCCAAAGACTTGGACCTTCATCCTCTTGTAAAGATATCGGGAGCCACACCCCTTTTCAGTGACCTCATAACCCGCCATGTTCTTCCAGTCTGTCTGCTGACTTAATAGGAAGAGTCATTAGAGACATGAATGTCGCTGCCGAGGTAGGGAAATCGCTCAAGAAGGTTCGACATTCTCCCTGCAGGCAGATACACAAGAACCACACGAGATGTGAAATTTTGAGTATAGGTACTGCAGAATTAAGACTTTCTAGCTGCAGCTATTATGAAAAAGCTGCTCAAAACATGATGCCATGCATATTAGATGTAAACTTTACAAAACATGAAATTAATTTCAGTGGAACCTCGGTTCTCGAACTCACTAGAATTCTTTCTTGAAAATTGAACAAACTAGTTTGACCTAGAACTCAATCTGAATATCAGAAGTCAAACCGTGAACACTGACCTAATATAAATTGTACGTGCCAGGAAATGAGTCATACTGCAATGCAATTCTTACTTGATTGCCTTCTTCACAGACTGGACTATTAACCAAATAAAGCAGCGCAACATTACATTAACTAACAGTAAATAAACCACTAACTTTCATGTACTATTAGAGCATTTATGTAATTTATTTAAACTTTATTTTACCGGGTAAATTAACTGAAAACTAGTTCTCACTACTTTACGTGATATACAGGAGAAATAGCAGATTACACATCCAAACTGCCTGGGATACAAACATCATGCGTGTAACTAAACTCTTCAGCCAATAAGGACAAAAGTGTGTCGTCACGGAGGTCATCAGTTTGTGCAGCTGGGTGAGAGGTCGCAATGCATCTAACTGTAATGTATTGCGTCAAGATCAGAATGCGTTACAGCTCCCAGCGCTCAATGACCGAACTGGGGAAACAAACTGAAACGCGTACTTAATACAGAGGACTAATGACAACAAACAGAAACAGCTTATCACATGGGGATCCCACACGAGGTTAACAAGGGGGCGTGGCACACGCTGGAGCAGATGATGGGGGCAGGACAGGGGGAATGTTGGGAATAGATCTTTATCGTTTTGGAAGCCATTAAGAAAAAAATTTGTGTTTAAATGCTTAAAAAACATATTTAGGTGTAATTTTTTGGTGGGGCAAGAACCAATTAATTGGTTTTCCAATATTTCTTATGGGAAAAATTTGATCAGAAATCAAACTTTTTAGGATTCGATCCGGAGTCTGGAACGGATTAAGTTCGGGAACCAAGGTACCACTGTATATAAAATCTGTCCTGCTCGGTGGCGCACGGAGCGCAGAAAAAGTGCAGGAAGCCAGGAATTGGGGCTAACACAGAGTTTAAGGAACGCAGCAACACAATGAGCAAGCAACACTCGGGCTGACATAACAATGACCGGACTGGGGAAACAAACGGAAACACGGACTAAATACAATGGAATAATGACAACGATCAGGAACAGCTGGTAAACACGGGGAATCCACAGGGTTAACAAGGGGGCGTGGCACAGGGAAGGAGCGGACAATCAGAGCATGACAAAATCGGCCCTGGACTTTTCGTCCATACAAACCCATACATATGTACGGCAGTCTGTGACTGATTCACCAACAACCAAAGATTCAGCAGCATCTTTCTCCTTGCATATTCTCCCTGCTTAACCCCACAGAGGAGTTTTTTTTTGGCATGCTGGGTCTATGACTAAAACCCGTACATCTGTGTTCACCTCCTCCAGGTCATGGAGGCGGCTTGTTTAGATATTGTGATTGAGGCTTGTCAGCAGTGGATAAGGCATAAGAACATAAGAACTATAAACGAGAGGAGGCCATTCGGCCCATCAAGCTTGCTTGGGGAGAACTTAACTAATAACTCAGAGTTGTTAAAATCTTATCTAGCTCTGATTTAAAGGAACCCAAGGATTCAGCTTGCACTATGTTATCAGGAAGACTATTCCATACTCTAACTACACGCTGCATAAAGAAGTGCTTCCTTAAATCTGTCTGGTTAGGGCTCATATTGCCTATGATGTTGATGAGTTTCTGCCCTGACCCAGATCAAAGATGGGATGCTGAGGCAGAATAAATGTGATTTCTTTTTTATGTACAAATTGTTATTTTTTCTTTGGCTTATATTGGTAAATTCATGCAAATGATTTCACTGTATTACATGTACTTTATCACTAACCCTTTTACTACAACATGAGAAAGCCTACTATAGTTGCAGCGGATACAGCAGCTATGGCTTAGACACGGCTTTGATAAAAGTCCATGGCGACCAACCCACTTAGAGACAGTGGAAATTCTAAGACAGAGGCTGTAGTTCAAGCCCATGTGGACAGAGTGAGGAATTGATCAATATCAGAGGCCAAGTTGGAAAGTATCCAGAGAGCTACCAGCTCTGATCCATAAATTCCCCAAGTTATGCACTACATGGACAACGGATGGCCAAGCCAATTGCAAGAGGGTATTAAGCACAGAAGGCCACACTCTTGGTAGGAGATGGATTTCTCATGTGTGGAGATAGGATTGTGATACTGACCTCTATGAGGGAGGACATTCTCTGCTATCTGCATGAGTGTCATCACGGCCTGACTAAATGTTGTAAGCAGGTCAGAATGTCAGTTTGGTGGTTGGACAGTGGCATGGATTTGAGCATGACCATCATTCTGCTGATTAAACAGGCTGACTCAGAGGAAGGAGCCCCTTATAATGCCAATGCCACCAGGTCCATGGTTCCATATTGGAGCAGACCTAAGCAAGCTCTCAGGTAAGCATTACCTAGTTGTTGATTATTATTTAAGGGCATTGAGCTTAGTCTGCTATCCACCTCGAGTCAGCATGTCATAGCCAAGCTCCAAGGTATGTGTGGCCGATAGGGCATTCCGAGAGAGTTACTGTCAGACAATAGAACTCAATTTACCTCTGTTGAGTTTACCCAGTTTTCTCCAACTGGTGAATAACTCACTTAACCAGCAGTCCCCATTTTCCCCAGTCAAACAGAGCAGTGGAAAGAACTGTCAGAACAGCAAAGTGGATCCTGCATCAGCACGATCTGTACTCGGCCGTGCTTAATTATAGGACCAATCAGTTGTGGCAACGGGGACATCTTCAGCCCAGCTGATGGCAGGACCCCTCCTCAGAACCACCATGCCAGTCCTTGAGAGGATATTGGCTCCCAACCCCATTAGCTGTGAGTATGTAGCAGCCCAGGATGTCAGGGCAAAGTTGTCTACGAGTTCTTCTACAACAAGAGGCATTCTGCTCATTCCCTCGCAGCCCTGCATTATGGAGACGGGGTACTCCCGAAGCTGGATGGGGAGACATGATGGAGTACACGTAGCACCGTGGTAAGCATAGCCAAGGAGCCTCGGTCATATCTGGTGCAGACACAAGGGGGGACAATTATTCATCGTAACCACAGGCACCTTCAGAAAGTACCAGCAATGGGACAGCAACTGGAGCAACAAACCTGACATTCTCAACCTCAACAGCTGGTGAAACATTCCTCGCCTCCCGACCCATAACCAACTACTGTGACTGACACGGTTTTTTTGGGACCCACTGCAGAGTTAAAAGCCACCTCGAGTAGAAGGGTGATAAAACCCCCTGCACATTATTCTGAATAGTTGTGAACTGGTGACAGAGGGGAGAACTGAAGCACTAGAGTATTTGTTTGGGTGGATTATACAGTTTTAGATTCCTGCCAAAGTGTTCCAAATTCCGTAATGCAAGGTTCCATTACAATGTATATACATGCCTGGGGATTGTGGGTATCTGACAATGATTAAAAGTGATGTGCTGCGTTGGACTCTATGCAGAAAGACATTAATTAAAAATAAGCAAGCCTCTTGTCTTCAGTAAGTCCTGTCATGACATGTATTTAATGGTTTTAATGCTTCGTAATACTAAGTAGTTAGATTTCTAACAATTCAGATTAATCGTTAATTAGCAAGAGTTTCTAAAATCTCTTCGTAACTAAAGTATTTCGTAATCTTGCTCATATATGAGTGTTATTTTCCATGTCATTCTTTATTTGAACTTTTGCCGACAGCCAAAGCAGATGACACAACAACACAGTCATTTTCAATATTGCAATATAAAATCTAGATAATGCAAAAGGGGCTCATTGGTGTAACACCTGCATGAAATGTCAGTGCATAACAGGGTTGCACACCATTCAGAATTGACTATAATTACTTTGAAAATCAAATTAAATTAATAATATTGGCAGAAAACCAAGTGCACAATCGCAATTTGAATTTGAATATAAGTCTAGGTAGAATTAGAATGGAACTGATTTCACATAAATTAATATACTGTACATAGTGATGATGCAGCTGTAACAATACAACTTAATATTTTAGTATGAATTACACAGCATGTTAACATAAACAGCATTCACTAAATTCACTGCCCCTAACTCATGCAACCGCATGTCTGTAAGTCTGTTATGCATGTTATTGTTATTGAGGATGAAAGGATTTCACATTTGAAGTGTCACCAATAGAATAAATAATTTAACTGTCATTTTGGGTACCATGGTAGAAGAGCACTTCATACAGTCATACAGGTAACCCTGTCACAACCCTATCCATCTGACAACCCATGGACACTCACAAGAAATGCTACTGCAGACTTCTCACAAATGGTAATACTCATAACAGTTAAATGTGCAAAAATAATAAATACATGACCATGGAAAAAGACTTACAGGGCCAACAAAAATATAACACATATTATTACAACAGGATTACAATCATGCCAATACGAAGTTCACTTCACTCTTTCCTATATAATGCTTATAAGTAAATATATAGTGGTGTGAAAAAGTGTTTGCCCCCTTCCCAAGTTCTTATTTTTTTGCATGTTTGTCACATGTAAATGTTTCAGATCATCAAAAAAGATTTAAATATTAGACAAAGATGACACAAGTAAACACAAAATGCAGTTCTTAAATGAAGGATTTCATTATTAAGGGGAAAAAATCCAAACACACATGGCCCTGTGTGAAAAGGTGATTGCCCGCCCTGTTAAAGCATAAATAAACTGTGGTGTATCACATCTTTGAAAAGCTGAGTTAAATTTCACTAGCCACACCCAGGCCTGATTACTGCCACACTTGGTCTCAATGAAGAAATCACTTAAATAGAACCTGCCTGAAAAAAGAGTAGACCAAAAGATCCTTAAAAGCCAGACATCATGCCACGATCCAAGGAAATTCAGGAACAAATGAGAAACAAAGTAATTGAGATCTATCAGTCCGGAAAAGGGTGTAAAGCCATTTCTAAAGTTTTGGGACTTGAACCACAGTGAGAGCCATTATCCACAAATGGCATGTGGTGAACCCTCCGAGGAGTGGCTGGCAGACCAAAATTACCCCAAGAGCACTGTGATGACTCATCCAAGAGGTCAAAAAAGACCCCAGAACAACCTCCAAAGTCCAGGAAGCCTCACTTGCCTCAGTTAAGGAAGAGACTGGGCAAAAATGGCCTGTATGGGTTCCAAGACAAAAACCACTGCTGAGCAAAAGGAATTACATAAAGGCTTGTCTCAGTTTTTCCAGAAAACATTTCATGATCCCCAAGACTTTTGGTAAAATACTCTTTGGACTGACGAGACAAAAGTATAACTTTTTGGAAGGTGTGTGCCCCATTACATCTGCCATAAAAGTAACACAGCGTTTCAGAAAAAGAACATCATACCAAACGTGAAATATGGTGGTGGTAATGTGATGGTCTTGGGGCTGTTTTGCTGCTTCACGACCTGGAAGACTTGCTGTGGTAAATGGAACCATGAATTCTGTTGTCTACCAAAACATCCTGAAGGAGAATGTCCTCAAGCTAAGGCACACTTGGGTTCTGCAGCAAGACAATAATCCAAAACACACTAGCAAGTCCATCTCTGAATGGCTTAAGAAAAACAAAATGAAGACCTTGGAGTGGCCTCGTGAAACTCCTGACCTAAATCCGACTGAGATGCTGACCTTAAAAAGGCGGTTCATGCTCGGAAACCCTCCAGTGTGGCTGAATTACAACAATTCTGCAAAGATGACTGGGCCAAAATTCCTCCACAGTGCTCTAAAAGACTTATTGCCAGTTATCGCAAACGCTTGATTGCAGCTGTTGCTGCTAAGGTTGGCCCAACCAGTTATTAGGTTTAGGGGGCGATCACTTTTCACACAGGGCCTTGTATGTTTGGATTTTTTTTCCCTTAATAATGAACACTTTCATTTAAAACCTGCATTTTGTGTTTACTTCAGTCATCTTTGTCTAATATTTAAATTTGATTGATGATCTGAAGCATTTACGTGTGACCAAGTATCAGTCCAGTCGCTAATTAAATCCAGATCAACCATTGAGCATTAGGTTGAGCATTGTTTCTTTTTACTCCACATATTTAAAGTGTGTTCCTATAAAAGCTGTCACTACGCACCCCCCATGTACCTGCCTCTAAAAAGTCCCTAAGTATATCATGACACAGTAATGGTAAGCTTAGACCATGCTACAACAAATTCCGTGGACCCTTGATATTCTGCAGATCTTCTTCACAAATGAATGACTACAGTGTAAAAAATATACACATATTTCTTTGCTTTTTTCTACCAAAATTTTATGCATAAATATTTCTGTTCAATATACTTCAAATGTTTCTCCATATTTGTGTTTTCATTATATATCCCATAAATACTTACATAAAAATGCTTGAAAAGGTCCAACTTGTCAGAAATATGAAGGATTGTATCCCTGCTATAAATAACATCAAATGAACTTTCAGGGAAGCGTCTCTTGGTGGCATCTCCAAGCTCAAATTGCACCTGTGATTGGAAGAAAACACAATTTGACTAAATATTTGCAGTATCCATTAGCAGGAGGTTGTACAAGTTAATTTAATTAAAACTGGCAGGATGAGTTCTAGGGTTGAGCATTTGAATCTTTTGTTTGAGGTTTGCATGTTCTTCTTGTGCCAAACAGCTTTCCTCTGGGGTGTTCACAGACAGGCCATTATGCTAATTGGTGAAGGAATGAATTAAAGTTTTATTTATATAGTGCTTTTCGGGATATCCAAAATGTTTAACAGAAGCAATGGGGAGCCACTCCACTTGCTTTATTTGGCTAATCGTCCAATCTGTGAAGAAGGCATCCAAGTAAGAATTATATTGTAGTATGACTCATTTCCTGGCGCTTACAATTTATATTAGTTCAGCATTCACGGTTCGACTTCTGATAATCAGATCGAGTTCTAGGCCAAACTGGTTTGTTCGACTTTCAAGAAATTCGAGTTCTAGTGAGTTTGAGAACAGAGATACCACTGTACTGTAATATTCTGGAAAGTAGTGATTGTTCAACTCCAGTACTCACAGTTTGGTGCACTTCCAACTCCACCTTGGAAATATAATATATATGAGGTGATGGAGGTATTGAATGATTCTACAGTATTTGTGTATGGACTAACCACCCTGAGATCGTAATACGTCCATGATTCCCCCATATCAGTGGGCCAAGGACAAAGTGTACAACATGCTTTTCTGGAATTAATTGTATAACTTGTTTATGGGACACTTATCTTGTCCTAAGAAATTCTTGTTCTGGGATGTTTACCTTGCTTGCTTCTCTGAGAAAAAGAGAAAGTGTTACCCAATATGTTTTACAGCTGCAAGCAATCTCACTTCACTCAGATGTGCCCAAGGACACTTGTCCTATTTTTCATGAGAATTAGAGGAACAAGAGAGCACTGCCTGAGGGGAGGGGTGAGTCTGGCAAGCTCATTCCCTGCCCACATGCACACAATCGTCTTAGCGCCGAATTTAGTATAAAGGGCACCACTTTACAATAGGGTTCCCTTTTGCCACTTGTAAATGGTAGTAAGTCATTAATAAAAAGAAAACTGTGTTACAACTTGCTTAAAATTGTCTATTAATAATTTACAAAGTGTTACAGCCTAATTAATAACCAGACTATAAAACTCTTTATATGGGTAGCCTTATTGCAAAATAGTACCGTATAATGGAAGAGGGAGAACTCATCAAGCTCACATCACACGGCACTTCCCAGGAAAAATGTCTTGGTTGATGCCAAGACTGAAACAGGCTTCCCAGTCTAAAACGAAAGTGGGTGATGATGGCACATCCGAGTGCAAATAGCCTGCAGGATTTTATTGATCAAAGGGATTACTTATCAAAGCTTATGACATATAATAATTTTGTATCACTTTAAATAAAATATTTGGAATATTTACAAAAAGCCAATTAAACATGGCAGATAACCTCAGTTCTCAAAACTGATAACCGACCACCGGAATGATCCTAAAATCCTCTTGTCAGCAATTGACAGTTTAATTAATACTTTTCTTACAAAGTCTAGCAGTATGTCTACAAACTCCAAAAGCAAAGATTTTGCAGTCCACTTCAGAAGTAAAATAGATGCAATTAGGTTGATTCTAGCACCATGTTAGCATATGAACTTTAAGATCTCAGAACTGCTGTCTTAAGAACATAAGAACATAAGAACTATACAAACGAGAGGAGGCCATTCGGCCCATCAAGCTCGCTTGGGGAGAACT
>JABFEA020000002.1:17474519-17490441 GCA_019775915.2 Cyphomyrus plagiostoma
ATTTTTCATTAGTTTTAGTTTTTATTTCGTTTTGACTTTTTGTTTTCAAATTCAGTTAGTTTTAATTAGTTTTTAGATGCATATTTACTAGTTTTAATATTTTGAAATTGCTTAGTTTCAGTTTAGTTTTTATTAGTTACAGTATTAGTTTTAGTTTTTTTTTTGTAAATTACGATATTTGTCAGGTGCATGAATCACTAGCCAGCAGCTATTAGGTCGGTGGTGGAAGCAGTCCATTATGGATGCTGTCGTATCACGTTCCTTTCCCATGTTACCTGGCCTGACTATCGCTTCTCTTTCGGGGGAGGGCGGGCGAGAGGCTAGCTTGTCTAGGTACTCTTGGTTCGCCTTTTTGTGTGAGATTCGTGTTGCCAACTCTCAGGCATCTGGCGTGACACCCAAGCTTTCTGACTCTCACACAGGAAATCTTACAGCAAATCTATATTATTCCATTCTAAGCTACTAACTATTTACAAGGCAATAAAACCATTACATAAATGTAGATGAGTGTGCAGACTTGTTTCAAATTGAAAATCTCACGCGAGCCAGATGACCAAATTTGGCAACACTTTGTTTGATGTTTTTACATAAATGATTTAGTACCAAATTCTGGTGTTCTAAGTTTGGGAGGCTATAAGTACATTAAATAATTTAAGTAATAAGTACACTGCCCTGTCAAAAAAAAGTCAGCATTGGAATTTTTTGTTGGACTGCCTTTAGCTTTATTATGGCACTCATTCGTCATGGTCCTGTTTCCACAAACTTATGCAACATCTCAACATTTTTTTCATCCAGATTTGCATTCATTTCTCACTAAGATCTTGTATTGATGAAAGGTGTGCCGGACCACTCCTTCAGCACATCCCAAAGGTTCCTCCAAAGTGGTCATGGAGTTTAATGCTCCAGTCACCTGCTTAGCAGATCTGTTTCCAAACATGGATTCCATATTTGTTTTTAGGGCAGTCAGAACTGGTTTTATTTACCTCACTTTTGAACTTCCTATATTTGTTTTCAGTTTTTTAATCTTCTGCATGACTTGCTCCTACCTTTCCCAGTTCACTTTGCATTGCTTTGTAAACACTGCCTCTAGACGTCACATGTTCCAAGCTCTGGCCCAAGTCTTTTGAGGCCAGAATAATGGGCTTTGGCCCAGATATATTGGCCTGGCACCACTGTCATTTTTGGTGTGAATGCAATGACTGGGGCGGAAGCTTGGCACAGGTACCAGCCCTAAAGTGAAAGGGCTTTTAGTGTAATACTTCCTTACTCTGAAATCATGGCACATGCTATGATTGCACAATTATATAATCAGCCAATTCAACTTGACTACAATATTAATGTATAAAAGTGATATTTGCTGTGTGTAGGGCTGGGCATCATTAAAAAATTTCAGTAACAGTACCAGAACAATATCTTGACTTTGATACCAGTTCCTGTAAAGTGTTCAACTGAGTTGACTGAGCTGCCCTCTAGGACATCCTGAGACCGTGCGGGATCCCCCTGAGGTGATTGGACAACATAGCCACCCTGTACTCTGCTACTGTGAATGCTGTGTAGAGTAGAGGCAGAACCTCTGGGTTATTCCCAGCTGATTCTCGGTTTCATCCAGGGTGTGTTCTTGTGCCTACTGTGTTTAATGCTTGAATGGACTGGGTGTTGGGCAAGGTCATGGGGTCCCGCAACTGTGGGGCATCTTTTAGTAAAAAAATTTTCAATGATCTTGACTTTGCTGATGATGCTGTGATCTTTACAGAGGCAATGGAGGCTCTGACCTGGGTTCTCAAGAGACTGAGTGAGGAGTCTGAATGTCTGGGCTTGCGAGCATCCTGGATAAGAACCAAGATCCATGCCTTTAGCCATCAGCAGTGTCTCTCTCTGCAGAGAGAATGTCGACCGCCGAGAGGTTCACTTACCTTGACTGTGACAGTCATGTCTCTGGTGAGTCTTCCTATTAAGTCATTTGACAGATTTGGAGAACATGGGGGCCATGACGTCATTGGAAAGGGATGCGTGGCGCTCCCAATATCTTTGTAAGAGGATGAAGGTCCAAGTCTTTATAGTCCTGATCCTCTCTGTTTTTCTGAATGGCTGTGAGACATGGACATTATCCATTGACCTTAGATGAAGATTGGACTCCTTTGATATGGAGTCTCTTGTTGGGTACTGCTGGTTTGACTTTGTGCCAATTGAGTGGTTTGTCAGAGAGTCTCAAACGAGGCACAGTACCTACATTGCAAGGGAGCATCACTTACCACACTATGGTCATGGGGTACGATTCCCTGTGAGTGATCTGGCTTGCAGGATCCTCATTGCTGAGGACCTGAGTGGGTGGACCAAGCTAAGGGGACACCCACGTAACACCTGACTGTGGCAGATAAATGGGCAATTCTGGAGGGTGGGATGGGACTGCATGGGGGGGGGGGTCACTAACAAAGATCCTGAGGTGTTTTTTCTGTGATAGGTGCAGCAGCACACTCATCTCCAACCTAACCTGCCTTGTCTTTTTAGTTAAGGAGCATGCATTGAGTACAGTGCGTTGCCACACCCACCACATGACAAACCACCTCAGGGATGAGAATCTGAGTGCAGCCATGCGGCAGATGATACCGTAGCACCACACTAGTCAAAATGGACCAGTGTGAGTTAACAGTGGCTGGAGTGCCAATCCTACCACCATCCCCCAAGTTTTTCCCTGTAATTCAGAGGATCTCCTTATATAGCTGGATGTAGATTAACATGTTACCCAGAATGAAGCAGTTACAGGTTAAGAACCCAATGGGGAGAATCACTCTGGACATTCATGGGATTTGAACAATTAACCTAGCAGTCACTGCCACAGATCCCTCACAGCCACCACTTCACCCAGGAGTCTCTCTTAAACTGCCTGTTCTGTCGGTGAAGGACAGACAATCCACATGGTGGCTCGTAAAAATGGGACTTTATTAACTCAAAAAGAGAACAAGAAACACAAGGACCTGAAGGGTCAAAAACAAAGTAGGTAAAAGACAAAAACTAAGCCAGAAAGAAAAACAGAAACAACCATAGTAGACCAGCAGCAAACACATAAGGAAAATCTGGGGAAACGGGGCAAGGGCAGGCACATATATACACACAATGAGGGCTTCAACGAGGGACAGGTGTGGGCTATTACATAACATTACATAACACTAAGGACAATGACTAACAAGAAACAGGTGAGCATACAAGTACAAGCAGGGGATAAGAAGGAAAACAAGAAACTAACAGAAATACACCAACATAACCTACCCAGAGGCATACAAAAAAAAATGTTAAGTAATAAATGGTTGAGGCTGGCTTCTAGCAAGCCTTCGGTTACAACCAAAGGTTGTAACATCAATATATGTCTATCTATAAAAATGCGGTCTTGTAAAAAGCCTGCTCAAAACAGTGGCAACTGTTATAGTTGTAAAAGAGAAACCAACTCCATATTGACACCTATGGATTTCCTGCAGGTGTACAGTAATGGCCTGGGGGTCCCAATATTTTTGTCCATATAGTGTAGATCATATTTTAATTAAATTGTAGGATACATCAGCAAAAGAGTAGAATCAAAGTACATAGGACTACTACAGGACTTGTGGTGCAACAATACCAAACTGCAGCTCAACATCAGCAAGCCAGGGGAGCCAGTGGTGGATTTCCAACATAACAAGGAGACCCTGAGACCAGACACTATTCACAGAAAAGCAGCCTGCTGAGGAACGACATTAGTTCAGGCAATGCCAAATATATGAATAATAAACAAACTCATCAGAAAGGCCAGCTCCATCATATGACTGACCCTGGACTAACTGGAGGCAGAGAAAAGCATGGTGGCACAATTGGACATTCTGATAAATTCTCTTCATCGACTATAGGGGACATTATCTTGCAGCATGCACGATGTACTAAAAAGCATTACTGGGGACCATTTCTACCTGCTACCATCAGATACTACAATGCCTCCCACCAGCCCCAGTCATAACAGCCACGAAGCATCCCATTCGTGGAGTAATAGTCTGGTTAATATATTTCTATTTATACTTGTTCATTTCCTCATTATCATTTTTCAGGATATTGTGTTTCTTTGTACAGTGTACTTTTAAAATTTGTTTTCCCTCTGTTTATCGGTCTGCAATATGTGTACTATCGTTACACTTGATCTTGTTTTGCACTATATGCTTCTTTGTCTGTATTTCACACATTACCTGCCTATCACGAAAGTTACATTCCAGTAGGGCTGCACAATTTGGGGAAAATATTGAATTGCGATTTTTCTGACAGAAATTGCGATTACGATTTCATTTGCGATTTATTTTTTTAATGTCAAGCTTCAGTTCCATATTCAGTGTGTAGTAATTTTAAAACATATGACGTAGCATGAGATACCATCAGTATTAACTGATCTATATTCTAATGCAAGGATGAGAATTTAAAGATGTAATGTGTCAAGTTAAATAAAGTAATAATGAAAACAACTGCAGCAAAAAGAAAAATAGCAATCTTGCAGGTAACGCTTAATTATTACCCTCCTAAAAACATTATTTCGGTGTATGCAGCCCTTTTGTTTGCGCTATTGTGTTGCTAGCTGCTGTTATTAACACTAATAACACTCAAAAAACCGTAATGTTCATAACAGAGTGGCTGTTCTGTCCTGAAACCGTAAAGCTGGACATTTTTAAACGTAGTATGCATTTTATAAAATGTTGAATACATAGAAGTCGTTTATTGGTGATTTCATGTTGGTTGAAGTTTCCGTTTTTTAACAACTGTATATGGTTATTTTCTATACAAATCAATTCAGGTGAAACAAAAAATGTACGTGTTCATTGTTGCAAACTCTTTCAGACTCTCACGCAAGAAATCTTAAGGCAAATCTATATTCCACTCTGAACTTAAAATTAGCTGTATCAAAAACATTATGGTAGTTTGCAAACCCTACAGACTATTAGTGCGTTCGTTTTTCTCTCGGAACTCAGAAATTCCGAGTTGAGTGACATCACATTTCACAATCTCCTGTTCGAGCTACCCACATCTCGGAACAAACATGGCAGCCTCCATGAACGCGCTGCTGTGTGTTGTCGCTTTATATTTTAACAGATTTGGAGTGAGATTATTTTTTTCTGAAAGACAAACATGAAACACGAACTTGTCAAACTGCATTAAAAGCTTTCAAAATATTTTAGTACATTCATGGCGATATTCTTTTTTCCAGAGGCAAACAAACTACAAACAAACCAAAGACACAAAAAAGTCTGGTAAAATATTGCATTCAAGGATACTGTTATTATATTCTCTAAATGAAACAAGTGCAATTACATTTATAAAAATATATTTAATAAAATAATCATTTTTAAAGATTTAGAAAATAGAATTACTGTTGAGTGTGTAAGCTGCCATGTTGAAATTACGTCACAGGGGCAACTCGGACAACAAAATCTTGTCCGACTTCAATGTCATAAAAGAGGCGTGTTTCCGACGGGAAGTGACGTTTTTCGTGACGTTTTCTTACGAGTTCCGAGTTGGAAAGAAACAATCGAACGCACCATATTTACAAGGTAATAAACCATACATACATGTAAAATGTGTGTGCAGTCACCTACTCCACTGCTGTGAGAATTACTGACTGTCTCATTGTTGTTTTGATGTTTCTTGGGTTAGCGGTATACTAATGCTATTGCCTATTAACAGAAACCAAAGGTATGATACGCTGAAGTACAGTGGTACCTCGGTTCTTGAAGTCATTAGAATTTCTTGAAAGTCGAACAAAACAGTTTGACCTAGAGCTCAATCTGAATATCAGAAGTCAAACCGTGAACACTGACATAATATAAATTGTACGCGCCAGGAAATGAGTCATACTACAATGCATTTCTTACTTGAATGCCCTTCTTCACAGACTGGACGATTAACCAAATAAACAGCGCAACATTACAGTAACAATAAATAAACCACTAACTTACGTGTACTATTAGAGCATTTATGTCATTTATTAAACTTTGTTTTACCAGATAAATTAACTGAAAACGAGTTCTCATTGCTTTACGTGATATTCGGGAGAAATAGCAGATTACGCATCGGAACTGCCTGGGATACAAACGTCATGCATGTAACTAAGCTGTTCAGCCAATAAGAGCAAAGGTGTGTCATCACAGAGGCAGTTCCAGTTTGTGCAGCTGGGTGAGAGGTCGCAATGGCATTGCGTCAGGATCACAATGCATTGCTTTGAGTCAGCGCTGTAAGCAAGTCAAACGCAGCCAATGACCGGACTGGGGAAACAAACTGAAACGTGGACTTCATACAGAGGACTAATGACAACAACCAGAACCAGCTCATCACTTAGGGATCGCGCGCGAGGTTAACGAGGGGGCGTGGCACACGGAAGGAGCGGATGATTGGGGCATGGCAGGGGTAATGTTGAGATAAGATCTTTATCGTTTTGGAAGCCATTAAGAAAAAAATGCTCTTCTTGTTTTATCCTGCTGGTACACAGCTGGTGTTTAAAAGGAGCTCACCGGTTCTATTGATGATAGGACCTTTCTGAAACAATATTGCACCATAAAATAGGAAGCCAATTCACTTATAGCTCAGTAGCGGAATCAATATTTTTTCCGCACTGCGAATGCAACATTTTCTTCCACGTGATGCTGCAAATGCGTGTCAACCAAGACAGCCCTGCAACATCCAGAGCCTTCAGGAACTCCGGGTGGATCTCATCCACTCCCGGGGCCCAGCCTCAGCGAACCACTGCCCCAGAGATAGGCGAGTCCACCCCCAAGTCCCCAAGTCTTCCTCATTGGAAGGCGTGTCGGTAGGATTGAGAAGGTCTTCGAAGTATTCCCTCCACCGACCCACAACATCCCGAGCTGAGGTCAGCAGTGCACCATCCCCACCATAAACATTGTTGATGCTGCACTGCTTTCTCGCCCTGAGATGCCGGATGGTGGACCAGAATCTCCTCGAAGCCGTCTGGAAGTCGTTCTCCATGGCCTCGCCAAACTCCTCCCATACCCGAGTTTTTGCTCAGCGACCACTGAAGCTGCGTTCCGCTTGGCCCGCCGGTACTCATCAGCTGCTTCCGGAGTCCCACAGGTTAAAAAGGCCCGATAGGATAATGTCCTTATTAATAATTAATTTTAACAAGAACATTGCGATAAATAACAGTGTTTTTTATTAAGTTTCTCAACATAACTTCATCTACCTACTTCTTCAGGGTTGGGGGGGGACCTGGAAACTATCCCAGAAAGCATAGGCTAAAGCAAGGCTAAAACTCCAGTGAAAAGTTATCAGCTTGGAAGCTCATGAGTGCCAGATAAACCAAAGGTTCACAAATATTTCACAAGATTTATCCAACATTGTGTTTGGTTTGCCAGCACTACAGTTCCAATGGGCAATAATGTGTACACTTATGAGATGATTGCTTTATTTTGAAGAATGATAGCATTAAGTACATTTGATATTACCCAAATATGCCACATGGACACTTGAGAGACCCCAGCATATCAACAATTCATTTATATTAATCCAATTCTGTAATGAGTGATTTCTATATTGTCCAGTGATTATCATAATGGTGTTATGGAAGGAATGAAAAAGCAAAGAATAACGTGCACAGGTCTTTTATGATTATTGAAATTAAAATTATGCTTAAGTGTGCTGGTTTGTTCTTTCAAAAGCCCTATATCTCCCTCTCATACTGAAACAATAGTGCATTTTCACATTTAATTCTCTAAGCTAGTGGTGAAATTTAATGAATACATGGGGCTGCATTCCCCTTGAAGAGAGGTTTAATACTTCCTGCTACACTGTAAAAATTATCCAGAAATGGTTTGAGGAACATGAAAAAGAGTTCCAGGTGTTGATTTGGTCTCTGAACTCCTCAGATCTCAGTCTTTATCATCTGTGGGATGTGGTGCACAAACAAGTCAGATCCACGGAGGCTCCACCTCGCAACTTACAGGATGTAAGGGATCTGCTGCTAACATCTTGGTATCAGATACCAAAGGACACCTTCAGAAGTCTTGTGGAGTCCATGCATTGATAAGTCAGAACTGTTCTGGCAGCACGAGGGGGACCTAATTGTATGGCTGATCAGTGTCTATCCTCCTGAGACCCCACCCATTCATTTATGTTCAGTTATTGTAGTGGACATTTTATTTTTGCATCTATCTTTTCACTGATGTTAGGAAACATATTTATTCTTGTTGTACACTAAAGAGGACATGCTGTGAAATTAAAAATAAATTTGAAAAAATCTAAATTGTAAGATGTCTTATTTCCTCCAAAGACAAATAACCTAAATTGAAGGACATTTTTTTCCTTGGGTCTCAGGATGATATAAATACAGCTAAATGCATAAGTAAAGGGTGATATACTGCATATCTTTCCTTTATACCTGTCATCAGGTGTACTTGAATAGAACACATAATTATCACAGATTTGAGATGACTCATGTAATGACTGAACATAGGTTCAAGCACCAATTCATCTTAAAATGAATAGACTTATTTAATACTTTTTCTAGTGTACACTTGTTGCGTCCAAGCTCCGTCCGCTCCTCCTGTGTGCCACGCCCACCTAGTTACCTCTTATGATCGCCAATTGTTCTCACCTGTGTGGCATTGCCGCACGCCTGTCTTGTGCCTGTCTAGTGTATTTAGGTCTGCGTCTGCGTCTCTTCCGGCAGACGCGGCATTAACGTTGTCTGATGTTGGTGTGTTTGGCAATTAAAACCCCGTTTGACCGTATTCCTGGCTGGACTCCCTCCCTTCGCCACCTTGCACTACCGGCGTGCGTAACAACACTGGAGTAGGAAATACCACCTCGGGTGGCCTATCCTGGGAACGAGGGGCGCAGGCGGGAACCAACCCTGGGCAGACGCCAACACACTACAGGGCGCACACACACACAGCCACATTCACATGCACACCATTACAGGGCCAATTTGGACTCGCCAATCAACCTGCCCTGCACGCTTTTGGACCATGGAAGGAAACTGGAGCCCCTGCCGGAAACCCACGCGAACACAGGGAGAGCATGCAAACTCCACACATAAAGGACCCATACCTGATCACAGAGGGTTCCCTGTGTTTGAATGATATACCTCTAGGAGTACCTAAGCTGATTGTTTCGGTAATATTGGTAGTTTGAAGTGCCATGCCTGTCCAAAAAAAAGTACATTTAAAGGAAAATAACTGTTGTACAGAAAGTTGAGACATTTCACCAAAATCATGACTTTATATTTAAGAACTGATGGTACTGATAGTAATTGCTTAAGACGACTGAAAATGCACAAAGCTCAAAAGCAAAATTCAAATCAACGGATGTGCTTGAACTTTCAAGATAGACATGGGTAAAGAGCCAGACGAACGCATTTCCAATGACTGGGTCATTTGACAGCTACGCCAGGCTACAATACTCTTTTGTCTTGCAGCGTTTTTTTTGAAGGTGTACTTGGATGATGTTTCTTAATGCTTTCATAATATTAACATCTCTGAACAGCATATGATGCCTTAATAATTTGAAAATAAGTGTGATCAATCCCTGTGACACAGTCTAGAAAAGTGGTTGGAATTGTTAAAAATGCTCTTGAAATCATCATTATCTTTTATAAAGCAAGAGATAATAAAATATGCATTCTCAGATTTCCAGAGAGTTCTTGCAGTTTCATTTCTACTCAACACATTGTAAATATGACAAAGGAATGGAATTTGGAGGTATGACACTGATGCAGTATGTTCCCATCATTGTCATAGCTGCGATGATGGTTGCAATTTAGTTCTGCAGACCTGACTGAAGTCCATTAGCCTCAATTATCTGTCGAAGGATGTCGTCCACATCATCAGTGTCACAGCTGATACCCTGCAGGTCAAGGTGGGGCAGAATTGAGGAAAGCAGGGAGATCACATTTTGCCTGACTTCACGTAGATTTTTCAGGGTGATGCTGAGGAACATGAGAAAGGGAAGACAAAACATTCCAAGTGAAATTCAGGAATGCTGTAACAGACAGATATAGGTTAAAATATGATTTCAGGTAAAGTTTGGTGGCAAGTGCACAACACACCACAAAAATGGAATAGCAAGTCTTGTTTTGTGCAACATACTGTAAGATGATTTCATATGGACCCTAAAAAATGGAGAATAATTCCCATTTTCCAAAAATAATTTATTTTCCAATGTATACTGAAAGTCTATTGAAAGTAGAATTTATGCATTGTGAAAATATTTCTAATTTTCATACCTATACCAGTTGCATGTAGTTATGACTGTAGACTGTCAAGATTCAAGATTTGGTGTCAAATATTAAGTGCACAATGTACTAAAAGACAATGAAATTCTTACTCGTCGCTCCTCGCAGCCTGACACATAAAAAATTACCCTTCAAAAACTACTTTGAAAATACAGCTTCAAATTTCTACTTGAACCAGTAGTCTCTGTGCTGGCAAAGCCACTTCACTAATAATTGCAATATAACCTAGTTCATCCTGTAGAATAAAAAAGTGCAGAATAGTATGCTAATGTAACTTCTGAAGATGTATTATTTGGTATCTACCATAGAACTGTGAAAAATTTATGAAATTACTAAACTTTGCAATCATTATATAGCCTACAAGCATTAAATACTTGAGTGCAAAACATTTTATCCAGGGCTAAATATCTGTTGAAAATTAAGCTAAGTAACATAGAAGTCAGAATATCCAAACCAAATTCTGCCAATAAGTGTGATACAGACGCTCCTCTATGTACGAACTTTCAACTTATGACATATGAACAATGGGCCTCATTCACCAACGGTTTTTGCGAACAAAATTGTTCTTAAACCCCACGTACGCGCTTTTTATAAAGATTATGACCTATTTATAATCCGCATGATCGCCGTTACTACCATGAAATACTTATACTTATACACTTATATAAAAAAATATATAAAATGCACTTAAAGTTATTTTTTATATTTTACTTTTATAAATTATTAAAATACTATTATTTTATGAACTGTAGAATGAACATAACTGCTTTAACCAATTATTTTGAACAAACTATCATTACTCAAATATCCGTACGAATGGTCTTGAGTGTGCATAGATTCTGTTCTTAGCTAAGAACAAATTCAGATAAGAAAAATAAGAAAACATTGGGGAATGTCAGAACCTTTGTAAAAAAAAAAAAAAAGTGCGTAAGTGGGGTTTAAGAACAAATTTGTTTGTAAGAACGATTGGTGAATGAGGCCCAATGAGGATTGAAAGTCCAAATTGTGTTCATTGGGCTCCCACAGCATCAAATTTTGTTCGGCGCACCAATTCCGCCTAGTATGAATTCTGGCACCTACTCCAGCTTCGCAGCAGCGTAGCGTGGATACTCTCAGCATCCCAGTTCTTTGTACTTGCATATCAGTAAGACATGCCTTCTTGAGATTATTTTTATGCATCATTAGTAAGCATGTAACGATGAATCGTGAATCAGTTAAACATCGATGTAAATGTGTGACAATTTAAACCTGCTGATGTGGAAAATGAATCACTACTTTAGGAGAACTTCACGGTACTTAACAGAAAAAGTGGTGTAAACTGGTGACATCAAGATGTTACTGCATATTCACGTCAATGTTGTACGTTAGTTTTCGGTGTTGACCAAACGCGAGATGGTGAGCGAATTTGAAATTAAGGACACCCCCCCCCCCCATCATAAATCAGTGGCGTGGCAGCATTTTAGCTTTCTGGTAATCACAAACAAAAACAGCAAGAAAAGCACAGACAAGACAAAAACTGCAAGCAAACATGTTATCAGTAAAAAACTGATAACATACACTAATAGCACAACGAACATATTTCAGCATGTCCACCGGCACCATAGTGAGCTCAATTCACCACCGCCAGAGTGAAGATTATTAAATGCAAACCACACTAAAAATCTGCATATGCAAGCCTTAGTTTATTTGGTAATGCTTTATATTAAGTGCACCTTCATAATGCATTCATTATGCATTTATAAAACATTTAGTGCACCTTCATAATGCATTCATAATCAGCATGCAAGCAGACTTTGACATCCTAACAACCCTTAACAGCTTTAATATAGATTAGTAACAAACATTATATGATAATACAATTATAATGTTTGTTATTAATGTATATTAAAGCTGTTAAGGGGTGTTAGGATGTAAAGATATATATGCATGATGTTTATGAATGATTTATGAATACAATACAATATAATAATTCATGAATGCAATATAAAAGGATTAAGAAGGTGCAGTTAATGTAAAGCCTTGCCGTTTATAGATTTGAAGATTTTTTTAAATTTTGATTTGGAATTTTTTTTAAAACAGTATTTTATTCAATTTCAGTTGCACTAAGAAGAGGACATGTTTTGCATAGTTTAGAAACATAAAGGAATATTTTTTTTAAATAAAGTCTGCAGCTCATTCTGTTAAAATATCGTGAGAAAATCATATTGTGAACTCTTCTGAAGAATCGTGAATCATGAGTCGTTTCGTGAGTTTTTCATTACATCCCTAATCGTTAGTAATGTGTTTTATGATAAGAGAACATGTATTGACATTATATCATACTTAGTTATGCATGAAGATTTGAGTACCCTGATTTTGAGTAAAATGATGCTGAATAACGACTTACGAACATTTCAAGTCACGAACGGCTATTCGGAATGTATCTCGTTTGTAAGTAAAGAAGCATCTGTATAAGTATAAGATTTAGTTCTACAATAAATTAAACTGATAAATGGGAGAGAGGCTGAGAACAAAAGGTTGATAATGGATGCAAAGAAAAAATGATCAGACAGGGAAGCACGAGTGTCAGAGCTAGTGGCATTATGAGGAAAGACAATCTGTGGATGTATTACTATCCTCCCCAACCTTTCATTGGTGTTAAACAGCATGCTTGTGCTCTGGTCTTGGGTGTCCTTCTGAGTGAGCCTCTTCTCATCCTGCCTCTGTCTGCTGCCTAGATCCTCTTCTTCACCCTGCAATCTATCTATCTTAGCCTCCAGGTCATGCAACTGCAGCTGTTTTCCCCAGTAGAATCCCTGGGGCCCTGACAACTGATCCCGCAGAAGGAGCAGCTCCTGGTGCTCTTTCTCCCATGCCTCTTGTAGCTGCATATATCTCTGCTGCAATTCTGATACCTGTGGGAAAAGAAAAGCCACATGGCACTTTGACACTGGAAAACAATGTAATATATTGCTAATCACGTTCAACATAAATTCATTTTGTCAAATGACAGCAAATGAGTGTGTTTACTGTCTATGTTCTGTCAAAACGAAGGTGGTCTCTGGTTTTACCTCTTTCTTGTACTTATCTCGCTCTGTAGCCAAGGATAACAACTTTTCAGTATCCTCACTGAACCCCTGACTCAGCGGCTGTTTATCATGATTAGGCATATCCAAGGCAGATGGGTGGCAGGACTCATCCCTAATAGGAGTGCGATTAAGGGGGGCATTTCCCAGAATCCTGCGCAACTTGTCTGCCTCCCTCTCCAGTTGCGCTAGCTTTTGGCACATTGCTACGGAGTCCATGCCCTCTGAGGAGAAGGGAATTGGAGTTTGGTCCTCTGTTCTGCTGAGTGGGGGTACCATGACTGTTTGGGCTGGAGCAGGGGTATGAGCCCAGGTCAAAGCTGAAGCAAACTTATTTTGATCCTTTTTAGTCATATCAACTGGTGTGACCTGCTTTCCAAAAAAGACCACACCTGTATCATCAGCCTCTCCCTCTATCTCTCCCGTGTCAATTCTCTCCACATCCCCATCGCCTTTTTTTTCTCCCTCGGTGTCTTTGTCTTTCTGAATTTCTGTCACACAGCATTTCCTTTTTTCTATTGAATTTTCAGAATACGTTGCTTTCCTCTTTCTGCAAAAAGTAAATGAACAGGTGCAAGTGTTAGCCTTGAAATTTTTTTTATGGTTCTAACATACAGTGGTACCTCGGTTCTTGAACTTAATCCGTTCTGGACTCTGGATCGAATCCTAAAAAGTTCGAGTCCCACAAAATTACACCTAAATATGTTTTTGTTAGCATTTAAACACAAAATAAACAGGATAAAACAAGAGCATTTTTTAATGGCTTCCAAAATGATAAAGATCTTATCCCAACATTACTCCTGTCCTGCCCCAATCGTCCGCTCCTTCCGTGTCATACGCCCCCTCGTTAACCTCCTGTGGGATCCCCATGTGATCAGCTGTTTCTGGTTGCTGTCATTAGTCCGCGTTTCAGTTTGTTTTCCCAGTCCAGTCATTGGGTGCGCTCGACTTGCTTACAGCGCTGGCTTAAAGCATTCTGATCCTCACGCAATGCATTATGGTTAGATGCATTGCAACCTCTCACCCAGCTGCACAAACTGGAACCGCCTCCATGACGACACACCTTTGCATTTATTGGCTGAAGAGTTTAACTACACGCATGACGTTTGTATCCCAGGCAGTACCAATGCGGTATCTGCTATTTCTCCTGAATATCACATAAAGCAGTAAGTTAATTTAACTGGTAAAATAAAGTTTAAATAAATTGTTTGAATTTCAAGAAATGTGAGTTCTAGTGAGTTTGAGAACCGAGGTACCACTGTAACAGAATTATCATGTAAAGGTAGCTACAGGTATTGGACAGTTACTTAAAAATAAATGAAACAACTTGCTTTAGATGGCACAATAGATAGAATGTGGACAAAAACAGCGGTATTTCTAGCTATAGAATTTTTTTCTGGCATCGGACTAAAATACACAGGGCTATACCCCAGGTGATCAGACCTAACAATGCCCATGAACTAAAAGCAATTATTGCTGTTAGTATTTTGTAAATGACAAATGAGTTTTCCTTATTTGAGTAAAAAAAAAGTATAGTTTGATGCCCGCTTATCTTTTGGGCTGAGTTTCTTATAAATTTGTTTACGCAGGCAATGCAAATTCTTGCCTTCCAAAGTAAAAAGAAAAAAAAAACCTGAATGGCATGCTCCCCATGGTTAGAAGATTGATGGATAAATGCAAAGTTTGTTTTAATAAATATATGAAATGTGACATTGCAATCCTTAAAAGATCATATGTGCAATTATGAATCTGCATAGATTTCTACTTGTTGCTCCATATAGTGGTAAAATTGGGTATGCTAGAAAAAAACTGATTGGAAGCCAAGTGTGACAGAATTGTTATTTTAAAATCATTGTATGTGTTACCTGCCAGTCGTTCTGTGGTTGTTGTATATGTGCTTGTGTTCCCTCTGTTTACCCTCACGTACAGATATAGCACTTGTTTATCCTCATGTAACCAACCTGCCTTTGTTTTGACCTCTCATGATCCATTTTTTTAGTGTGTGTTGGAGTTCAGTTTGAACAAACTTCCAGTTTGTCAGTAAGCAAGCCACACTGTGGATCATCCTTTAACCATGCCTTGACATGACACACATTAATAAGTACCTGCACAGTGATGTGACATCTTCTTCAGCATTAGGGAGCTGGCAGTCAGACTCTGACTCCTCTACTTCAGGCATTTCTGTGTGGTCACTGACGGGTGACAGGCTACAACGATCCTTCCCCTTCTAAAATAATACACATGGTTCTTGCTGACGTGGCTAAAAAGTTTGAATCAAGTTTTAAAAAAACTTATGGATATAAAAGAATGCATGTAACATCAGACCAGAGCATGTGAGCTGAGCGGAGCGGTGAGAATTTCCGCTCCTCGCTCACGTGGCTATTGGCTCCGCCCACTCCTCCGCTCTAAATCGCACTAAGCCGCTCCGCTCAACACCACTCCTCGTTCCACTAAAATTTCCTCCCGCTCCAGTCAAATCGCTCCACGCTCGCTCCAATTTAAAAGAAGGACAAATAATCTGCATGCCTAAAAAATGTCACCTTAAACCGAAGCCTTATATCATAACGAAATATGAGCAACGGCAACATTGTCACTCAGAACAGAAAAT
>JABFEA020000002.1:17506854-17519583 GCA_019775915.2 Cyphomyrus plagiostoma
ACCCAGGCGGAGACCAGAACCCAGGTCCCAGAGGTGTGAGGCAACAGTGCTAACCACTGCACCACCATGCCGCCCCGGCAGCACTCCCAGAAGGGTGTAAATAAATCTATACAAATATCACCTGCATGCACATTACTTCTTTTACAATAACCAACTCCTGATACAAACTGAAGACTATTGTGTATAGTGGCTCTGTGTAAAATGATAGCTGCCATGAAAAAGATCAAATACATGTATTTCAAGGATTCAAAGTTTTTGTCATAAAAATAATCAATCCTTTATTGTCTCGTGGGGAAATTCTTTTTACACCTCCCTCAATTTACTCTTGTAGAGCAAGCTGTCCACGAAGGGCAGCCACCTGTTGGGGTGCTCAGGGAGCTGGGGGTTAAGGGCAACACTCAAGGACCCACAGACATGCTGAAGCAGGGTTTGAACCAGTGACCCACTGAGCCACACACTACAAATTACAACGCGATTCTTACTCGATTGCCTTATTCACAGACTGGACGATTAAACAAATAAAGCAGCACAACAGAGTAACTGACAATAAATAAACTTATGTGTACTGTTAGAGTATTTATGTAATTTATTTAAACCTTATTTTACCAGGTAAATGAACTGAAAACCAGTTCTCACTGCTTTACGTGCTTTTCGGAAGAAATATCAGATAATGCATTGGAACTTCTGGGGGTATGTCATGCGTGTGACTATAATCTTCAGCCAATAAGGGCGAAGTTGTGTCGTCACGGAGGCGGTTCCAGTTTGTGTTGCACGGTGATGACAAGGTGGCGCGTGGTGACGTTTCGCAGCGCCGCACAAAAGAATCTAACCATGATTTGGAGGTTTTTTGAATAAGTGTTTTTTGCTTGGTTTAGATACTTTTCTACCTCAGAATTTAAAAAAGTTTTTAAGTGAACAAGAATAGTGAAAGATACTTGTTGCAGTCAGTTCTGACCTTTCCCTTTAACATATTTGCAATATTATACAGTTTTGCACATTCTTACATTATTATATGGTTTTGTTAATTTGAGCTATGTTTCTATGAATACTTAAAAATCAACAACCTATTATAATTTTAAAGGAATTTTGTATGTAAACAGTAAAATTTGTTGGAAGATAAATATTTGTTTGCTAATATTGTTTATTTCAATTTATTCATTCTATTTGTCAGAATAAAGTTATTTTTATAATTATTTTGATTATTACATTATTACACGGAGCAGCATTGTGAAACTATAATATTGATAATTATCGATATCGGTCAATACAGGAAAAAATATTGCGATATTTTTTTTGCCATATCGCCCAGCTCTAACAAACTATTGGTCGGAAGAGATGATACAAGCAAAATACACAATTCCCTAAAAATTCTGCAGGCAGTGTATAGTGTTCACTACATAGTAGGGGGGTAACAATGCATCGATTTGTACTGATGTATCAATTCAATGGCAAACGAACCGATGCATCGATTTTCCTCGCCGGTTCCAGTATTGTTTTCATGATCCACTCTGACATATACATGGTCTATATCAGGGGTGCCCAATACGTCGATCGCAATCCACTGGTCGATCGCAATCCACTGGTCGATCGCAATCCACTGGTCGATCGCAAAGGTAGTGTGGGTAGATCACATGGCATAAAAAAATAGAGGATGGATCATGTGTTCAACCGTGCCAGGAAGAAGCCAAAAACCCACCACTTCGAACGGGAGGACTGTTTTGTTTTTTTCCTTTTACCATGTCATATTCAAAGTGCATTTGCCTCATCTGTCAGTCTACCACTGCTATTCTGAAGAAGGGCAATGCGGAGCGGCATTTTCGGAATGTTCATAAAAACTAAGACATACGACTTTCCCTCCGAAAAGCAAGCTGACAAAAAGCAGGAGAAAAAAAAAACCTCTCAAAGAAGATTACTGGCAAACTTGTTTCACCGCAGAAGTCAGTCATGTTAATCTACATGTCTGTCCATGCAGTGTTTTTTATTTTTACCATATTGCACTTTATTTTGCTTGTTTTATGGGACATACTTAACTACACTAGATTTTGTTTACAGCTCTCAATAAAATCTGATAAAATTATAGGTTTTCGATTTTATCGATTAATTCAAATTTACAGACGATGTGTTTTTATGAAAATCAATTTTATTACTTATTTTACACGCAAGCGCCAAAAGCAGAACTAATGTGATGCACCACTGTTCTCGGGTAAGTTAGCGAAACACTCTAGCAGATTCACAAACAACTCAGCAATCGTTCGACTTTGTGCCGTCGAACAGAGACCAAACAAGTCCTCATTGCAAAGTCTGTTTAAAAATTGTTGCAACCAAAGGAAGCAGCACGACCAATTTATTCCAGCACCTAAAGCAGAGGCACACAGCGGAGTGGGAGAAGTGCAGCTCCCAGCAAAATGAAAAAAACCTGCAGCACCAGCACAACATCCAAAGTTAAGCAAGCAACGTCCCTGACACGTTTTTGAACTGTGTGCCATATGATAAGAAGGGGGCACGGTGGAAGGCCATAACAAATGCTGTCACGATGTATATTGCAAAAGACATGGAACAAGCCCATACATAATGTGGAAATGCCGGGATTCATTAACATGCTAAAAGTTTTTTCCAAGTTTCTAAAAGTGTTTACAATGGCGTGGTCTGCCATCTCACTTGCAAGCATCTTTTTTGGCTTGTCAAATTGCATTTTAACTCTAAAGTTAAAAAGATAATGTTAAAACTTGTTTTGAACCATTTAATTGTCATCTGTAGTTTCATTTTGAGTAGGGGATGGGAAAATCAATTGAAATCAAAAATCGGATTTATTGTGAAAAAAATCTGAGATTTTATTTTTAGGCCATATCACCCAGCTCTAGATAAAATGCTCATTATATTTGTCTTTTTTAATTCATTGAAATGTAAAGGATTGTGGGAAATTTCATAATTTCGACTAACCCCAGTATCGAACTGAATCAATCGTATCGTAGGAATTTCTGAGGTATCAAAAAATCAAATCGTTGGCTTAAGGAATTGATACTGTATCGTATTGCGAGTAAAGCTGTGATTTACATCCATATTACATAGAATGCTCACTATGGAATAAGGTCAGACAGTGGCTGATACATTTCAGACAATGCGCAGATGTCATGCAGTTACATTATTATACACTGGATATCTGTAATTGTTATTTGTCGCATAAATAAATGGCAGTACACCCCCTTTTCATTAAAGTATAATGTGCCTTTTCCTTTATTATATATTGTTGATGAGGTTTGAACTTGTTGTTCATTATTATAATAAAAAATACACCAGAATACCGACACCAACATTGTGATTTTTGGATAAATACACATTGTAGTTGACATATGTCTTCACAATGTTGAAATAAAAACCAAACTTTACAATCCAAATCTGTACACACATAACACTATTTACAACATATTTGACTGTACTGTATCCACCTATGCAAGTGGACTGCAGCTGTAACTACAGTGTTTTATACTAATCGTCAATACACTGTATTAACTGCAAATTAACATTACCCACTTAGTCAAATCCATTATAATAAACATTGGTTATTAAAGCAGCAGAAGTCCTGGCACTGTGTTAAAGTGAGCTTTTTAAAACAGTTAATGGTCACAGTTCAGACTGAGCAAAGATTCTCAAATATGGCTCCAACCCTCACGTAACAGGCCACAATGCCTGATGGTCTAAATATAGTACAGCTTCTGCACACTAAAATTTGGTGTGCCTCACGCTGATTTTGTAGTGCACTATGTAGTGAATCAAATTTACAATTGTGAATTCAAACTGCACTACAAAATTGCCGATTCATTATATAGTGGGCGAGTGAACATTTCAAACACAACCAAAACAGCACTGCCTGTACAGTAAGAGGACCAATACAAGTAAAATTCAGCAAAATATTTTCAAAGTCATAGAGATAAGGCATAAATTAACTAGATCAATCTTGGGATTTTATATATCAATACTGAATTGTCAAAACCAGGGTCGCGATTAATCATAAAATTTTTCACACACCTACTAAAACTTTTACAGTGCTTTGTACTTACATATATTACGAAAAAGTTTTTGGCAAATTATAACCATTTGATTAATACAATAATTTTAGCAAAGATTTATTCATTTGAGATTTGTTAACCATAAGAAATTTACACATTTTAGAGATTTAATAAAAATCTGCATTGTATGTGCACTACAGTTCCACACATTAATTCTGGGGAAGGTTTAAGTGTACAATTTAACTATGGTATCTATCCTTGCACCCTGCCAATGTGCCAGCAATGACACATCCAAATACCATTTTCTAGTCATTAGCTAAACGTCTGTAATAAAAAGCCATTTTGAGAAAGATTTTTAATGATCCACAACGTAGTACGCCAGCTGCACAAGGAAAAACCAGAAAACTCTGAAGCTGGTTACTAAGATCTTCCAACCATTACCCACACACAACTGCGAGCTCTTCCACCTTGTTAAAGATCCTGCCCACCCTGCACATCACCTTTTCAAGTTGCTGCCCTCTGGAAGGCATTTCATGATAACTTTCATCTTCACAAGACTGAAAAATAGTTTTTTCCCCCTTGCTGTTAAAACTGCTGAACACCATCTGACGCTGCCTCCAATGGTGGGTGCACACATGGACAGTCATACTGTACACACTCACAAACATACATAACACTGACCCTGTTGTGCAATGTATGCATTCTGGCTGCATCTATTGTTTTACTGGTAATTTAGTTTCTCATTACTGCTTAAATGCTGTTTATTATTGCAACTTACCTATAGTCATCTGTGATTATTGCACGTTATTTGTTGTTGTTTGTGAGTAGTACACATGGCTGATTTCCTGTCTTAGACTTGTTAAATCAAGGACCACCACCGAAATGTTTAGTTTAGTGTTTAGGCAAACTTGGGATTCTGATATGATTGAATGGTTGTTGAATTCACAGGGTTTTGGTGCAAATAATTAGGCCTTTAGCAATCAGTAAAATTAATCTGTAATAAATTCAGCTAAATCGTTTTAGTAGTTTAAATTTTAGTAAAAACATAACTAGGGAGGAACAAGCAAATCACATCGAATGTTTTAAACCGGCAGAAACTGTAAGTTTGGTCGATTCAAGCTTCTGAAGACATAGGGAAGGATAACTTATAGTTCTAAAGATGTACCACCTCAAAGCGTGGAAAAGAAACCGGGTTTGTCATAAATAAGATTTAAATATCACGAACGGTGAAAAGTTAGATTTTCTGCAGGTTATTTTTTCTTAGTTTTCTGCAGTGAAATGCGTTTCGTAATGGACGACAGCTTGTTTGACATCCGGTTTTTGTTCCACCTTTAGCCCGCACAACTACTTGAAAACTTTTCTGAAAGATTAATTTAGAATACAGTACAAATATCACTTGTACCAAAATCAATTATAGATATCTTTCAAACAAAAAAAAACAACAATAACTTTTAATTACACGCCAACATTCGACTAAATTCGAATAAATTAGGGCTATAATCAAAGACACAAAAATACGTATTTATCAAATATACTTCAAACCACAATTAAACTTTGCTGGAAGATACCGACTAGAGAATTAAACCAAAATATCAATACCAAGGTAAAATGTATACATATAAAATATGATTCATTGAAAATCGGCCGCAACATGTACGTTTGTAAATTGGTGGTGACATCTTGTTTCATTTTCAGTTGGTTACAATCAAACACAGACTCCATCCTGCGCAGGGAAGATATACGTGACAGAAGCTTTACTTTATTCTCATTAAAATGTTTTAATATCTTTAACTTCGATTAGTATAACTATAAAAATTAAATACTAAATACTTCAAAATACTACAGAATGCCGTAAATTAACATACTCCTGTGTTTAGAATACTAGATTCTATACACTTCAAGCGAGTTGAGGGTTAAATCTCAGCAGTTCTCCACCTAAAACATTTGTTTATGTGTACAAACTTGTTTCAAAATTAATACTTCCGCGAAACTGTCATGTTGTGATAAATGGTATGCTTTAAAAGCTTACTGAAAAAAAGGAAAATCTTTTTTTGCTAGTCACCGAGAATTTAAACGTCTGGTTCATTTCTGCTTCAGTGCTGCGACTGGAAAGGACAAGCGTCATTTCTAGGTTAATTACGCTTCGTTTATTTTATTGAACTGGTAAAAACTGAGGCTCAGTGCAATATACGCACAACAATGTCTGCAAGCTGAGATACGTGACGCGGAACCCCTCTGCAGGCGTTCACCAATGGTAAAGTACAGAGTGTAACTTTGTAGCGGCCATTGGACAGTTAATACGGAAAATGAGCGCAAATGTGGTTCAATATCAACTAAAATTTAACGTATACGTTTAATATTAAAAGTTCCCAAGAATAAACAATTCCTTATTTTTATTAATGGACATTTTTAAAAGCTCATTATAAGGTAAAGTGCTACCGGACTGTTTTGTGTTCTGCTTCTGTATAGTCGTACAGTATATACACCGTTTTCCCAATATTATAACGTACCTCAGACTAGTAGCAGATGATTATTGACATGCAATGAATACACGGTGATGCACTCTGTATTTAATTAGCTATATTTTCAGTTTATAATCACCGAAAGCAAACAGGCGTGGAAAGCGAAATGCTTGTCTTACCTACTAGTTCGGCCACTGCACTGAAAGGCCAGGTATGACTTGTTGAATTGCTGTTCAAGTACGAGGGGCTCATCTAAAACAATTCCCAAAACACGTTGAGGATATGCATGCATTAAACTGATTGAATTGGCCTTCTACTTCACAGTCAAATAAATTGAAATACTTACACAACTCAGACGAATTCCCTGCTCGCTTAGCCTCGCCATGTTTTCAAACCGAATACTTCATGAAAAACGCTAGTCGCTTCAGGGGTAAAAACTGTCGCAGCAAGTGACATGCGCGCCACAAGCCAAACTTGTAAAAAGCTCGTTCTGTTATTTGTCTCTTTATGATTTAGTTCGTTCATGGTGCGCTATATTTTGCAGCTTGGAAAAATTAGTATACACAGGCACTGCTAACAGAGACTTGGGACGCTTGCTTAATTGGGTTAAAAAATGCAAGTTTATTGGTTTTATTTTAAAAAAATACTACTTAATTCAATCGTTTACAAAAATATATCACATTAGAAACAATCAGAACTGTTCTTAGTTTAAAAGTTTATTGGCATGCAGTCTCATGGAATTCTTTTTAATTACTAACACCACTGCAATAACATGAAACACAAAATATTTGTGTTTAGTATCCCTTTGGGAGCCAATGAGTACAATTGTATTTAACAACAAAACTGTTTCAGAAAATGACATTGAATAAAAAGAAAATGTGTGGAAGATATGTGCAGGTATACTAAACATTGCTTGTCAATTACAAAACCAATAAATTTGCACAGTTTTTACAGAATTAAGAAAGCCTGCCAAGACTTTCTGTGACCACTGTGTGTACAAAAGCCAAAACTTTCTGTCAAAGAAGTTAAATAATCTACAGAGATGTAGTTTTGATTGACTGTCCACCAACTTACTGAAACCGCTTGTCCTACTGAGGGTCACAGGGAGTACCGGAACCTAACCAGTAGGCTCCAGGTATAAGGCAGGGAATAACCCAGGATGGGGTGCCAACCCATCACAGGGCTTCACTGAATATATAAATCATAATAAACTGAAAAGGTATGTAATATAATGATGACATTTTCTAGTATTCTTACATATTTCGATAATTTTTTAACGAAGTTAGACATAACATTTTAATGAAAATTTTAAAGCTTCTGCAATTTAAAAATGGAGGATGTATCAGATTTAAAAATTGAATAGTAAATGAGTTGTTTTAAATATGACTAGTTGTAATTTATCGACACACTAACATGTTTGTTGTTTAGGGGTGAGACACATACCCATTATGGACAAGAACTTGTGCCTCATTTTTCTGTTCACCATCACTTCTAGGGTGTCATGACCAGTCAAAAGCACAGAACTAGCCTTTCTGAACAGCTTGTTTACTCTCTTGGCCTCCCCAGCTTTTATGCTGCTGGTGCAACACACACCAGTGTACAGAATAGTTGCTGCCGCCACAGACTGATTTAAAGTCTGTAGAAGTGTCCTGCGTACACTAAAAGAACTTGAAGGCCTGTTTCTACTAGGGATGGGCATTTTTGATCATATTTCATTTCGAGTAATCCACAGGTTTGAGAAACGAGCACTCGATTAATCGGGGGAGGAGTTTAAGCAAGGGGCGGGTCTTTGTGTCACACACAGTATACAGTAAACATTTAAAAGAAATAACAGCATGAGGTGAAGCTGAAGCGCTTTTTCTACATGACGCATTGCATATAAAATTAATCACATAGCCCAGATACATAAATATGTAAATGTTATACTACAAATTGTATTTATCTATACAAAATGCATGTGAGCTTGAACTACGTGCCAATCATAAAGTAGTGGATGCACTTCTCCCGTTACTTTAAAACAACGGCAAACATTTTTTTTACAGTTGCAACATTGAAGCCCTCATTGATTGCAAGCTGCAGGGTGTGTGCGAAACAGGGCACTGATTCCCAAAGACTTTGATTTGCCAGAACCATGTTAGCAGCGTTGTCGTGCACACATGCCATTACCTTTTGCAGAGCTTAACAGCCACTTCTCTATTGCATCGTTCAGGTAGTTGCCAATGTTCACAGCTGTATGTCTTTCCTCGAAACCTCACGTCTCTAATACTGCGCTATGAATTTTCCATTCATTTATGTAATGACATGTTAGCGTCATATACGATTTGGTGGTTAGCAAACGTTAAATGTTTAAAACCTTCACCTTCAACAAAACTAACAGGCAGCAAGTCTTCTGCTGTCATTTCTGCTATTAACTGCATCATCTTCTCTGCCCTGCCTTTGTCGCATTTCTGTCTGATGGTGAAATCTCTTATGCTCGTCTGACTGGTGGTAGTGGCATCGACATCATCTGCTTTTTTGTGTTTATGTGCAAGATGATAACGCATCGAACTCGTGGAGTTGTAGACGAGTGTGGCGCTGCACATCTTACACTTGACTGTTTTTTCGTCAAGTTTTTCAAAGTGATGCCAGACATTACTGCATGTACACATTGCTGCGCGCTTTAGAAGCTATTTTCGCTCTGTGCTCCGGTCTTGTCTCTAGACCGCGACTTCTCACAGCCGTAACCAATCAAATATCAGACTACCGCCCAAATACCAGCATAACCAATCAGAAAGAATGAAAGTAGTTTAATTTTTAAAAATGCATTTTTAGAGCCAATCGATCGTCATTTTCATGCTCGATCGTCGCTGATGGGTTTGAGTAATCGATTAATTGAGTACTCGTACACATCCCTAGTTTCTACAACGCCATGCCCTGAACTGTCAATCACGTCATACGTATACATGCATGTGGACGTAAGAAGTATGAAGAGAAAAGTTTCAGCTTAAAAAAACCAAACAATTGCAATCCAAGATAAACAATGTTACGACGCTGACCCCCACCAATGTATGTCAAGCCAGGTTTTCTTACTAACACCATGGCCCAATCCTAAGGTCCCCACTAAGGCCTAAGCTTGAGCCTCATAGACTTAATTGACATCACATGGTAAGCAGTGGTGGGCACAGCTAACCAAAAAGATGGCTTAAATAACCACTTATACACTAAGTCCATAGTTACAGTGAAGGAAATAATTATATGACCCACTGTTGAATTTATAAAGTCTATAATTTCACTGTAGGGTTCTTTTAACATCACAATATTATTTTGTTGAAAATATATCAAGAAGAAATCATTATGTATTTTGTGATTGCATTAACAAATCAATTAGTCTAGGTAAATAATAAATTGATCTGCTACAAACCAGCCAGAAATTAGGTCAAGTACTTGGGCAATAATACAAGTAGTACTTCATTACGTACAGTGGAACCTGCTGTCATCTGCTCATCTGGTCCACCTGTGTGCCACACCCCCCTCGCTACCTCGTGTGGAATCCCAGTGTCACCAGCTGTTTCCAATCATGTTGATTAGTCCTGTGTCTTTAAATCCACGTTAAAGTATGTTTCTCCAGTCCGGTCATTGATGTTATGTGGTTCTCTCCCGATCATGGTTTTCCTTTGATTAAACTCCGCATTCTCCCAACACCTCAAGTCTTGCCTCTGCTTCCCTGGGCTGCGTTCCCCAATATGTAATACCTGCTTATTGAGATCATGGTTATAGTGATCAACTGCTTATATGGATCAAAAAGCATGGGACAGAATCATTCCTATACAAATACTGTTTAAATATCCATTTAAATTTGCTTATTGTCGTCAAATAGTCTGCTTACAGTGCTCATTTTGGGTCTTTTTATACATGACAACAGTGTTTCCCCTAGTTTTACAGCTTGGGGGGCAGACAGACACTGACAGGATTCATGGTGTTCATGTGTATCTTTTAATGACAGTAGTCAATATAACAATGCAGACATTTTTGTCTGCTTTTCAGGTGGGTAATGCGACATATTCACACTCTGTCCACTGGTGGGAGTGTGCTCACCTGACTGTGCATGCACGTGTCTGTTCACGCGCATCGGGGCGAAACTCTGCCATGCGCAATGCAGAGAGCAGAAGAGAACTGTAAACGTGCCACCATGTACAGACAGGGGCGGGAGGTACCGTTGGGGGGCAGGGTGCCCCCCTAATATAATGGTAGGGGAAACACTGTACAATATACGTAAAAATATAAACCTACACATTTTTTTTTTTTTTACTTTACTTTGATGAGCCTGCTTTGCCTTGCGGAAACCCTGAGGCTAATGCTCCCTGAGAGTAATGCTGCATGCACAGAAAACAAGTTGAGAAAAAAAAGTAATTTTTTTTCAAATTGGCATTGGTGAATGAAATCTATGAGAGGCAGACTGACACAAAGTTGTTCTTTGTATTGTACCTTAAAGGGACTGCACAACAAGCAACAATAACACAAATCCATGAATGACAGGAAAAGCACAGGGACGGTAAGGCACACACACGGCGGGTAATTATAGAATGGCTAAGACACTCAGGGATCAGGCAAGAAATAAGTACTATCACAGTTCAAGGCACACAATACAACTGGATACATAGCACAACAAGTGTCCTCACTTAAAAACACAAACAGGGGCTATATACAAGACATACACGGGGCTATATACACACACTCGTGAGGCATGCTGGGATATGCAGATACAGTATTATAGCATATTTTAGGTCTGGATGATTCAGGTTAAAATGTGAATCATGATTTTTATCCATGTGAATTGAGATAACAATTCTCTCAAACTATTTTCCTTCTTTCAGCAAACACATTTATTGCACCAAAGTAAAAAGCAAAAAGTGCTTTTGACAATGACTTTCAACAATAAAAAATATACTCAAATTCTTCATGTGCAGCTGAACCCTGATCCACTAATAATTATTCTTTGATGATGCTGTGGGAATAGACAGTGCAAAACGATGTTTTATATCGTATTGTATTATCATTGCGAAGAAACCTATTCTCATTAGAAGAAGAGAGATACACCTCCCTTAAACTCTGGCTTGATGACCTTGTACACACATCACATCTGGAACAAATATGATATACTCTTTGTGACAGACTCTCCTCTTTCAGTAAAATTTTGGCACCTCTCTCTACATTTCTGCAGCATAACCAAAAGTTATAGTTTTTTGGCTTCTCATTATGATGAACTAACTGGACAGCTAGGATTGGACTGTGGTTGTGGGTGTGTGGGAGGGTATTGTATCATATTATGTTGTGTTGTGTTATATTCTGTTATGCTATGTGACATTAATGTGCAAAAAAACAGAGCAAATACCTGATTCTGTAAATTCCATTGTCATACAGCTAGAGCTGGGTGATATGGCCTAAAAATAAAATCTCCGATTTTTTCCATAATAAATCCGATTTTCAATTTCAATAGATTTTCCCTTCCCTACTGAAAATCAAACTATAGATGACAAATGAATGGTTCAAAACAAATCTAAACTTTTTTTAAATTTAATTTTAGAGTTAAATTGCAACTTGACAAGCCAAAAAAGATGCTTGTGAGATGGCAGACCACACCATTGTAAACACTTTTAGAAACTTTTAGCATCTTAATGAATCCCGGCATTTCCACAGTATGTTTGGTCACCTTCCACCGTGCCCCATTCTTATCGTATGACATACAGTTCAAAAACGTGTCAGGGACGATTGCTTGCTTAACTTTGGATGTTGTGCTGGTGCTGCGGGTTTTTTTTTCATTCCGCTGGGAGCTGCACTTCTCCCACTCTGCTGTGTGCCTCTGCTTTAGGTGCTATAATAAATCGGTCGTGCTGCTTCCTTTGGTTGCAGCAGTTTTTAAACAGACTGCAACGACGACTTATTTGCTCTCTGTCCGACAGCGCAAAACCGAACCATTGCCGAGTTGTTTGTGAATCCACTAGAGCGTTTGGGTGCGCCGCGCTAACTTACCCGTGAACAACGGTGCGTCGCGCTAGTTCCGCTTTTGGCGCTCGCGTGCAAAATAAGTAATAAAATCGATATTCGTAAAAACACATCGTGTTGAACTGTAAATTCCAATTAATCGATAAAATCGATTTATCGGCCACCTCTACATGCTACATGTGAACTGCTGTATATATATATCAGTGTTGTGCATGAACGAGTTCAAAAGAACGCGTTCATTGAACACGTTCATATTTCAGTGAACTTTGAACTGAACG
>JABFEA020000002.1:17521982-17549463 GCA_019775915.2 Cyphomyrus plagiostoma
GCTGAAGTACGCAGCAGGCGCGTAGTCCTTTTATCTCTGAGACAAACGCTTTTCCAGTTCGCTGAGAGTTTACAGGGAGTCGAGAGCTATTTCAGTCCTGTTTGTGTGCATGCATGTCAGTGTCCCCGGTCTCAGTGCTCCAGAGATGGGAGTACAGGCTCCATGGAGGGAGGAGACGAAGTGCAACAGGCGACGGCCACCCATGCAAACGTGTCGTCAGGGGGGTGAGCGGCACTGAAACAGTCAAAGCAAAAAAAACAACAACAGCGATCTCAGAAATATCACTGTTTACTCTATTCCAAACACCAGCTAATGAAACGTATTAAACAATTAGCAGCCAGCTAAATCTGCAGAATGCAGCTTTGAAATTCATTAATGTTAGAGTTCGTAAACCCTGACGTCTTCAAAGATGAAAATGATGATCCCTCAGCTGGAGGCTCTCTTAGCTACACTCTGGCTGCTCAGAGCCACAGAAACACGCAGCAGGTCCCTGAGCACCCAGTTTCAGAGCAGGAAAACAACACAAATGCTCGCTCGTTTACACACACACACACGCACACACACACAGACACACACACATTCTACGATGGTGAGGCACACACACACACACACACACAAACAGTCATGCAGACGCTCACACGCTCAAAGAGCCCCTGAGATATCTAATTTTAGCTGCTGGGCCGAGTCCTCACTCCAGTCACAAATGAGCAGGTGAGATGTGTGAGACACAGAGCTTGGAACTGTGTTGTTGTCTATGAGGCAGAGTGATGTATGTGTATGTACCTATTTGTGCGCTTAATTGAGAAGCAACTTATCCTCTAGTGACATCAACATACAACAAAGCTGCATCTCTGACTGGGGTATCACTCACAGACATGTACAGGTACAAGGAGGAACAGAAAGAGGCTGGTAATATAGATTTGGGGCTCATTAAGCAATGACAGCCACACAGTGTTTCCTTTCATAAAGGGCTAGGGTGTCTGGTGAAACGGCAGCAGCAGGCTGACTGCACACAGGAAACATACATCATAGCACCAATGTCAGAGTTCTGAGCCATAATTACAGGGACAGGGAGGTAAAACTCTTCGGCTGTTATATGGCCTGGGGAGGCAAGTGTCATGGTAACATGGTAACACCTCCCTGCCTTCTTAATCCCCCACACACACCTACATGCAAATAAAAATGGGCTAAAGGTCCAGGTATAGGCAGCTGGAAGAAGAGAACCAAGGATTTTCAGTCTGTTAATAGGCCAGTGGGTGAATATCCCATCAATATGGGTGGATATCCCATCACAGAATCTTACTAAAGGGCAATATTTATGACTGGCACTCAGTCTAGGATGTACCCCTGCCATGTGTCCTGTGCACAATCTAGGCTCCCAGTTATCCTGACCAGTATATATTGTCAGATGGTGGATGGATGGTTGATGGATGGATGGATGGATAGATGGAATACTTTAAGTCTAGGTTTTAACCAAGCAAGACGGGGAAGCAACAGATATAATTATTAACATGATACTTGTCGCTATTGCTGATATTGTACATAATGACAAGCAGCCTGTTCTGGAATGAGTGACCGCTGTGGGCAAATTGGTATCAGTTAGGATATTAAATAAATCACCTGGGCCAGCTGGGCCCCATCTATTATACAGGAGATGATAGGCAAAGATGGGAGAAGAAGGAGAAAAGGAAAGAGAGATGACAGGCAGGCTCATGTTCTCCAGGCATTCAGTGGCAAAAGAGAGCAACAGAAGAAATATTAAAGAGTCATAAAATTCACAGCTGGTGGTCTCACTCTGCTCAAGCTGGAGTAAGATTTCAGCACCTAGCTCTACTCACTGGCCTCATTTGCTGTCCCAAGCACTTTGCTCATTGTACTTCCTCATTCACAGAAGCTTAATTAAACCCAGACATCACAAATGCCTTGGTGTTCCCACCTGGATCCAATATTAAAATGATTTATCACTCTCCTCTTCAACAAAACGCAGGACATGTATACAGTTATGGCCAATCGAATTCCATCCAAATGGACATTTTTATTAACAGCTGGCCTGGCTGCTGTATAAATATTTTCACTCACGGAGTGATTGTACTTTAATTACTTTCACAGCAGGTCAAAATATATAATTTGTCGATAGGTTTTTCCAAACCTCATTCACTTGCCTCAACAACCCAAGCTGGTTTGCTGCATAAAAATGTTATTTCATGTAGCCCCCCAGTGTCAGGTATAGGCACAGCCTGCTGTAGCGCTGGGGTGACTTGGGAAACCATGATGATGGGAAATCCCAAAACTCAGACACCTCTTTCTGTTCGCCAGATTGTTCTCAGCAAGAAAAAAACCCCTCAAATCTAAGTGGACCGCCTGACGATGATGAGAGCGGGGAAACTGAAATGTGAGAAAATGGGAACGAGCAAATAGCCCATTTCCCCAGAGGGGCTCCAAGGCTACAGCACAGAAACATTTCATGATGAGTTTGCAAATGTATGCTTTCTTTCGGTTGTTGTGGTTGTTTTTGCTGTCAAATCCTTCCCTGGCTATTTTTTTCTTTTCCTGTTACTTCAAGGACTCAATGTCTATATTATAAACTACACTGCAGTGATGAGCAGGAGTACCTACACTGGAGAAACATCTGAGTTGTCCCTTTTTGTTAGCTATGGCAGGAATGACACAGAATGGTCCTACTCTGTATTCTCAGAAACAGAGAATTTAAGTTAATGCCTTACTCCTGTACTTGCCAATAGAAATGTGGGTTTTGAAAATTTAAGCCCACAAAAGACCAAACATTTTTTTACAGCATTCCAGCATATCTGCATTAAATATACTAAAAACATTTCATGCACGTTTGAGCCAAAGCCTTCATAATTTATAGCTAGTAAAGGCAATACATGTAATTCATAAACACATACAGTACTTACAAAAGTCAAACAGTTTACTCAATAAATATTCAGTTTAAAGAGTTGGTCACATACACAACACAACATACACGATATACACAAATCCGTAAATGTGTTTCTTAAAACATATCATAAACTGGGACACATTCCTCTATTAACCTACTTTCTGTGAAAAAGCATCCAATAGGTATTTAAGATTTAGAATTACTTGTTTGCACTTAACCCTGCAACACAATATCTATCATTACCTGAAAGGGTTGACCCAGCGTCTAGCCTAATTGTCAAAAACATTGTACATTTTAAAGGCACTTTATGTGGATTTCCAAATCATGGATTATTTTACAGGGAAAGGAAATTCTTGAGAGTGTGCAAGTGAGTCAGCAAACAGGAGCCTCAGAGAAGATTCAATTACCCTGACCCATGTATCAGGAGTAAACATGAAGCACCCTTTTAGCACCCACTAGATGTTAAAACCCCATCTTTTCAAGCTCCTAAGAACAAACTTCACACAAAACAGTATTTAGGAAGACCACAATTTTCAGGTTCACCTGTACCAGGAGCTCAAAAGGTAGAAGGTCAGTGTGGAAAACATAGATCTTGTGGTGCTACAGCAGCTGAGCTTGTTTTTCCTCAACTGTTTCCACCCCACAGAGTAAATAATGCAGGTACAATTTGCAGCAAAGACTTGGGGTGGGTGTAGGGTTAGGGTTAGGGGTTAGGGTTAGTCCAATCTGGGACGGTGGGGACCACTTTTTCATGCACTTTCCTTTCCTCTGTGGAGTTGCTACGCACAAAGCTGACTATTATTCCCCCCACAAGCCTTGCTTTATCGCCACAACACAATGCTGCATATCAAATAGGGCCAGAAAATCAGTAAAACACGCCCATCCCAAGCACAACAACAAGAGGCTGGCTTGGGGCAGGCCCTGCCCAGTGACCTACGGGAGAGAGTTAAAATACAGCCAAGGCTAATCTCCCATTCAAGGCTGGGGTGCTGAAATTTGTAAATTGGAAAACCTGATCCATTATAACTGACAACGTCATTCTTTTTTATTCCTGACTGAGTCCCTTTCACGACCGCTGCCATGGAAACATGGTCTGAAAGTCCACAAGAGGTTGGTGCCAGTCTATGCCAAGGCCCTGAAACAGTGGTAGGCATGCGGTAAGCAGTGCCGGCTCTGGCATCAAAAAGCAGAGTGTTTCCAAAAAGAAGTGCCGATCAATTCAGGTTTCTGGGAAGGCAGTAGGGTTCTACTGTACCTCCTCCTTCTGCATCCTCAGTTCCAGAGTGTGAAACCAGTTTACATAGAAATACACACACACACACACACACACAAATCACCAGACATGTCATGTGCCACGCCTTACTCAAATGGACTGCAGTGAACTTCGGCTTCTAAACATTGCTTGCTAGAAAGAGGGCAGAGCAGTCACACAGAGTCTTTTTTAAAAGCCTGTAACAAGAGCATACAGACATTTTTATTTAAAAACCTATGGGTGTTAGATGCTCACAATCAAGCAGATTTATAATATGCATGCTACATCTTAGCTGTATTTTTAGCGTTCTAGCTGGTGCTATATAAAAATAATATGAGCATATATATATAAAACCAAAATAAATGTAATTACATTTTGTGCGACTACACTAACAGGCAAACACTAAATATAAGAAATTCCCACACACACCTTTGGCACGATGCTGTTTCTCATTAATAGACACACACACAGCCAAGGGACAGGGAAGAGGTGCCAGAGGGCATCACATCCGGTCATGCAGGAAGCACCAGCATGGCAAGCTTCATCTCACTATGGTGACCACTACCCCCCAGCTGCAGGCCCTTGCTGTTACTCCCAGCACGACAGCTGCTTGTGTCCTGTACACAGCAATGGTGCCCCACATCTCTGGTACTAATCTACTAATCTTTGCTAGGGGGTGGGAGGGTGACAGAGATGCCAGCTGAGAAGCAAAAATCGTGTGCGGAGGGTATGCAATATTTCCCAAATGTTCTGTGAAGCTTAAAAGCAAATCAATAAGTGTATTGGCTATCATGTTTCATCACTGGACTAAAAGCATAGGAAATAAAAGTGTGTGTGTGTGTGTATGTGTGTGTGTGTGTGCGTGCGTGTGTGTGTGTGTGTGTGTGTGTGTGAAGATGTCAGTGTAAGGAAACTATTAATGATGGCCATGTTTATATTCAAGGCGGATATCAAGGTGGAAGTCAAGTTCTTTCCCTGTTTCTGGGATTAAGATCTGAGCATAGGGATAGCTTACTGGCTCCATCAAGCAAATCAAGGGATCAGTGCTGGATTCAGCTCCCACATGGTTCTGTGTGCTTTCCCCGGGCAACCTGCATTCCCATTTCCCACAATCCTCTAGGCCTCTTGCTTGAAACCTCACACCCTGGTTGTGGACCTATCAGACATGACCGTTTACCATGGTGTGCCACCACACCACAAACGTGGGGCCTGCAGGCATCCCATGACCCCTAACCCCTGACCTTTGACTCCCACCCTCTTACTTAGTGCATGACTCCTGCTAATTCAAAATTGCTCTGATAAAGAAGAGAGAGAGTCTGATGAGAAAGAAAAAACCAAAGATAATGTGTTGCACCTGAGAAGCAGACAGAGGCAGGCCAGGGATTAGTCTGTAAAGACTGGCCCATTCATCGTTTGTCCAGAGGCTGTCTAGCTAGGGACACGACGGCCTTCTTATCCTAAGCTCTTTTCATTCAAAGCTGCGAATAGTACTAGTATCTATAATTCCCATAACATTCCAGAAATTCCCACTTAATTAAAACGATAAGTGTGATCAGTACTATTGGTAGTGAAGAGAGCAGCATATTGCCATTTAAATACTGAAAGCAATGCTCTAAAAGCATGGACTTCATGACAAACTTGATTTAACTATTTGATTTAGCCTGTTAATGAAGCAGTTGAGGAGACAGAGGGGACAGCTGAAAGACAACCCTGAGCAGGAACCACAGACACCGGCAGCAATTAACGCCTAATAGGTGGTGCTCGTTCTTTTGTAGAATGGTGAGCGACAGGCACGCATTAATGTGTAATCACGTTTTGCCATTAGGATACTCTGCACCAAACTGACTGCTACGCAGTACCACTTGGATTCTAGGACAGCTGTGAACGGCAATTGGTCCAAATGCCAAGATTTTGGTTTTCCCCAAAAATAAAATCTCACGATACTATCAACTTTACTACAGGTGACAGACATTAAATGAGGGCAAGAAGTAGATCTCTTAGGAGATGTGAGTCCTTCGTTGCTGTGCTAAACTTGTAGCATGCAGCTCTCTGATGAGGAACAAACTGGGACTGACTTCTGAAAGACCTAGGTAAGATCCTGGAGGGAATGAGGCAAGCATCACTCTGTCGATTCATAGCTTATAGGCGTGGCGATGTGGCCCAACACCATGGCCCTGAGCCCAGATCCCCTGCAAATGAAGCCATTTGGAGATGGGTGGGTGGGTGAAGGAGTCATCAACGGGAGACAAACTGAATCAGTTTCAAACAGCTGCAGAAAGCGAACCTTCACAAAGAGCTATACATGCCAGCGCTGCTCCATATCATCATCCCATCAACACGCTCATGTCAGATAAATTACCTTAATTCATACTACATAATGTGCATAAGGATTACAGCTCTAAAAACAATAAAGGACTTATTTCATTCAAAATGTAATGAAACATGCATGAAAGTCCCAATATATAGTATGAAAGAATTCACCTGAGAGTTCACAGAAATGGTTTACACTTCTAAAAAGCAGATTAACGTAAATGGAACTTGAACATTGGGAAACCCACATTAAAAGGGATGTAAACACCACAGGGTGGAAATTTAGCATTCTGAAAAGCCTTGCTTTATCCCTTTATCCAGAGTTATTCAAGACAACTCAGACTGCAAACGTGACCAGTGGTAGGCCTAGACTTCATCTTGCAAGACAAAGTTAAAATTCTCTAAAAAGTTTAGACAGTTTAGGCTACACTTTAGGTTGACTTCAATTGCACTCTAGGCTAATTTAATTTAAAAAGTGGATTGAAAAGAGTGAGCTGAGTATGAAGTTTCAGTAACATTTTTTGTAAGTTCAGAGTCACGTAACCCTTACACCCATTTGAATAACATTTTTTGCCATCAGAAGTACTTTCTTCCAAATTAAGTGAAAAAAATTAACCCTCTGCCCCAATGCCTTTTCTGAGTATTGAAACAAACAAACAAAAAACTTTTGATGGCACTTATTTCATGAAGGGGATAAGTGACATGTCAATGTTTTGTATAGAAGTAATACAAATACATATGCATTTCATTATAATAATTTGATCATATCATGAAAAAGTCATCAGCTACCAACCTAGAGCCATGGAGCTGTGATAGTAAAAAGAAAGAAAACTTACAGCTCAAAAGAAAACACTCTGAATTATTATATTGCTAAGTGTAGAAAAGGTGCTCTGTCACAAAGGGAACATTTTTACATCAACAAAACATTTCTGAGCTTTGGAAGTTATGTGTAATTAACATTCCAATTTAATCAAAATCAAAAACGGGGATGTAAATACTTTTGGAAATTTGTGAAAATATAATGACTCAAATGAAAATCATACTAAGCTTGCAAGTATGTTACATACAAAGTATGAAGTTTTTATTTGTATTTATAAGGCAGTGAAGGATGTCTACTTCCAGACAAAAGACTTTTTCATCTTGGGGGCTGGTGTGTGAGGTTAAGGCAGAGATAGATCCAAAGATTGCATGATAAAGATGATTGCAAAGGCCACCAGAAACCCAGAGGCCTCCTTGGGGACATGTACCAGGCTAAGCAAGGCTGTTTACCATATATTTGTCTCAGGATGGATCCTGTATTGCACCTGCTTTTTTTCAAAATAGCTAGTGTTAAAAATTCAAGAGATCTTAACAATCTGTTTAGCAGTAAAATGCAATGTCTCATGGAGATACAATCTGCCACTGGCTAATACCGACTCATGAATGAACAGTAAGAGGGTTTCGCACAAGTTCCTTCCCAGATTCAGTAAACAGGACAGGATTTACTTCAGCCTGAACTTTGAGATATGCAACACAAAACATACTCTTCAATTGATGTAACTTTAACGTTTCATAGATACAAGTTTCAATTGAGGTCTGGCAAGAGTACATGCATATTATCATGAGGAAGCAGACTCTGCTGAGCTCAGAGAAGTTGGTTATAAAGACAAAGTCACAAAGTTACACAAGGAGACCTTAGAGGGTCAGACCACACTCACTGACAGATGATGGGAAACATCTGCACATACCCACAACTGCGTACAGACAAATGGGCGGCCAGCCTTCCTGCAGCACCTGAATGAATATGCAGCAAGTGAAGTCTGAGCCACACCTCCACCTCTGGAGCGTCAAAAATCTGTTCTCTCAAGGAAGGGTAACACAGGACATTTGTTCCACTTCTCCATCTGCTCCCCTTGTTCTTCGAGACTAATGAAGACTGTAAGGCTAGCACCTCCACTCCAGGATAGGGATTTAGTACAACATGTACAGACTCTGATGAAATCCTAAAAGACAGAGTGCAGCTACATCCAATAAATTTAGCATAAGTATTAGCATAAAAAGACTCTTTCAAAAAATACTCAGACACAATGTGCAAGGTCACTGCAATCAATGCCAGGTGAAATAACAATTAAGGGACAGGGCTCGAAAAAAAGTTCAATGCTGAGAGCGCCTTATTCAAATTTCAAACTGAATTGCTTTATTCAAAGATACAGTTAAATTAAGAATGCTATTCACCCACAGGACCCATGGCCTCCGTGGAGCAGGGCAAGGGGGTGGATGTGGGCAACTTGAGGAGGTTGGTTCAACAGAGCCCAGCCAGGAGCGCCCAAAGCCACAGAGCAACTGGATGGAGAAGACGACGCCCACGCCCTCGCCTCTCGCACAAAGGGCCCATGCCATTCTAGAACAGGTGAGTATGGCACAGTAACCATGAGACAATCAATAAAAAATACACTATTTGGCAAAAAAGGAAGATGAATAATAAACCTTATCCACAATACTCTTTGTGAGATAAGCCCGTCTGTTTCTCACATTTTCCTATGATCATACTCTGTCACATTAGGTATGGTCTACTTAGCCCAAAAATCTACCTGTACAAAAGGAGTAAAAGGGTAAAGAGATTTACAGTATGTCCTATGTAGTGCAAGAATGAGACTAGTAATTCCAGTGTAATTGTAATGTAATCCCCCTGATGATGAAAGTAAAGCATAATGGTCTAAATTTAAAAAATCACCACTATGGTGAAAGACTATGGTGCTTAATGAAATAAGTCCACCAGAAGTCTGGGAAATGATCAAAAATAGGTTTGTTAGTAGCTTGTTGGCTTGACTGCAACTGGCTTGGCCTCTTGGTCCATCAGGAAGGCACCAATGCTGACTGAGGGCACCTTGGTATTGGAATAATAGCCATTCTGTCACCACATTCTTCTTTCTCTTATTTCACCTTGTGTTTAGGGTGATGATTTCCTAAGTAATTGCATGAGGGACTTTATAGGAGGTACTTGTGTCACATGATGATGTGTGACAACGCTGCATTTTTATGAGATAAAATAACAATGCCCCATGTGTCATGACACATTACTCCTATGATCAGCATCAAAATTATCTACCATTTCTGCAACAGTAGGCATTCTGTTGGTTCGTATCAGGCAGGATAGCTTTCGAGCCGTGACGAGCAGAACTCGTCACATCCCACATTGACGAGTTCTGGCCACCCAACATCCTATTCATAGTGGTTCATGGTTTTTCCCTCCTCTGATCACTCTCAGTAGGCTCTCACCACAACTGACAGTGAGCCCCCCGCAAGTCTTGCTGCTTCAGAGATGCTCTGACCCAGTCATCTGGCCTTATTGATTTGGTCCTTGTGAAAGTCACTCAGATCTTTATCATTATCAATTTCTTCTGAATTCAGAGTACTGAATATTAATATACCCTAGACCTTGATGCTATCTTTTTACTACATGATCAACATAATTTGCTTCACATAGGGGTTATAATGTTTTGTCTCACTGCTGTATTTTTGCACTGCATACCAACTGAACTCCAAAGCATCACAGTGACCTTATCATTTTCAATCAATTTTTCAATCTTACAAAGTTTGCCTGGTTTGAAGAGTATTCACCCATCCTTCCATCCACCCATCCATCCATCCATCCATCCATCAATCCATCCATCCTCTGACCACATATCCCACTCAGATTCATGAGGAATATTCTTCCAAACATTTTTTCCATTGAGCACAAACACCAAACACTAGAGTTCTTTATCAGATAAAGTACGCTATGACAAAAGGTACAAATTAAACTACCCCAGTGATTTCCAAGCCTCAACAAAATAAGCAGAGAACTGAGAAGCTAAATTAAAAATTACCAGAAACAACAGGCATGTTTTTCACTGAGCAATGAAACGGAAAATTCACAGCCTGACTCCAGACCCTTGACATCAGCTAGCAGCAGCAGAACTAAAATCCTGCCACCCGTAAATGCTCTTCCAATCATTTTGATCTCCAGTCTGTAAGCAACAGCTCTGGTGACAAACAGCAGGCAAGAGACAGCAAGGCTGAGAAGCAGAATTATGAATAGCCAAGCAGCTAATTTTCTTGTGGGTTCAATATATGTTACTGTTAACAGGCATATACTAAACAAAGGCTTGTGTAAATTAATGGGCCCCTTTCAATGACTCAAAACAGGTAGATATCTCTTGAGCGATTATTTTTCTACAAGATCCAAAATGAAGAATGTACAATGTTACTCTCAAAAAATCTATTGTGGTGGTTTTTTGAAGACAATGGTTATGTCACTAGTCTTCATTTTTGACAAAATAATCAGGCAGTATGAGTTTATGAGTTTATAAGTCTTGGACCTTCTGTTTCTTTATTAACTCCCACAGTTTTAAATGGACAGGTGGAAATTCAATACAATTTTTCTGTAACAGACTATAATCCAACATCACCCAGTCTAAGATGTATATAGTCTCTCGCCCACATTCTGAAAAAGTCAATTAAAACCATTCACCAAACTTCCCATGTACAAAATTATTTTCCCAAATAATCTGGCATTTTCTGGTCCTTAGAATAAAATCTTAAACACTAAAAGTAAAGACTATATTTCAAAAACAAGGCAAGACCCTCTGCCTCTGGAACAATAAAGGACTTCCCAATTTCAATGCATTGCTTTGCCTAAAAAACAAGCATTTTCTCTCTGAGCTGAGCGGTCAATGCTTGCTTTCACTGCAGGAATGTTTAGGCACAATGAGGGATGTTGCGGAAAAGTGTGTAGCTCAATAAAAAAGAAAGGCTCAGTGAAATTCACTGCAGCCTCAAAAACCTCACTTTAGTCAAAAAAGACCATGATCTTTATTTTTTGTGATTCCCTTTCTAGAAACTCTTATATTTGGCTAATTTTATGGTTTATCTTCTGCTTTTTACACCAAATTCTATGTATGTATACTATGTATACTTTAAATGGCTTAAATCCTATAGTAAAGCTGGGTTGCCAGGCTTTGGTAAATATATGGTTTATGTCACAATGTCTGTTATACATTAACTCTTCTGACAATAGAAGACCCTCAAACCTACATCACTCTGCCTATTACTCCATGCCATTGTTAGTATGCAGTAGGCAATATTATACACATGCACAAAGACAATAGTCAGCTGGGTTGAGATTAGGCTTGGGCAGTATCTGATTTTTCATACCATCATACCATCCAGGTATTATACTGTGGTATGCAGTATATGGACAGAATTCTCAAAAGCAACACTATTCTGGCATTTTGAAATCTTCCCTAGCAAGTAGGAAAGGCCCACGATAAGTTTCCCTGAATGGAGATCATCAATAAGTTTTGCTACAATATTTTTACTCTCTGTCATAGAAAACAAAACTTACTAAGCTTTGCAATTTTAATTCTGGTTTATTTTCAAGATTATCTAGAAAATTGCTTTTTCATGAGCTCTGCATGCACTCTCCAAAACAATCATAACCAAAAATGAAACGATAACAAGAAGTGGTCACAAAAAAACATGTCTTCTGCTGTATGGAATTATTTTGGATTCCATACAGACAATATTGAGCAAAAGAAAGTGAATTGTCTGCTGGCACGACTTGTGGCGACACCATCAACTTGACAGACTCTAGGTAGATGACTAATTCCACTTTGCTATAGTTAGTTTTGGGTAAATTTTCACCTCCTTTTTGGTTTATAAATATCACAATATTTAGCCCTAGTACGCAGTACCTTTGAATGCTCCATGAGACTATTTTGTTTGTTGTAGTGATTTTTTATTCATTTAATCCTGCTGCCTTTATCATGTCAAAATTATTAAAAGCATGTGTATGCTTTGGTCTTCCTACGGGACTTTTAAAGTGGACTCTCATTGCTTTTCTAAGATTCTCATAAGACCCCATTAAAAGTATGAAAAAGCACAAAGAATCTTAGCCGTATTGCCTTAATCATGAATGCAATTCCCTTTTTTTTTTTTCTTTTCTGCAGACATTGGTAAGATGCCCCTCCCCCCAGGTCCTGATTTCTAAGCTCTTCCTTTGCCTCGGGGGGGAATACAAAGGGGGCCCAGGCTAACCCAGCCTGAGGAGACACGTCCAAGGGGCCTCCTGGTTCTTCTTGCAACTCTTCATCTATCCAGAAAGCAGGAAAAGCTACTCACCCTCAGCTCTGCAATGAAATAAGAGGGGAGGGGGGATGGGTAAGAAGAGATGGGCATGCAGCCCGAAGCTGCCTGATTCTCTGTTTTGCACCCTCTCTCTCTGTATGTCTCTCTCTCTCCCTCTCTGTTATTCTCACTTGCTTTTTAGAGGTCCTTTGTTGCCATCTCCCGAGTGCCACACACTTTGCATGACGTGTGGCCTTTGTGGAGCCTGGTCCAGACCATTTTAGTCTTAAAGTATCAGACACTTCTCTAAGGTGTGATATTCCCGCTATCTCCAGTTATCATGGCCATTAATTGCAATGTTATGCTGCCATTGTTGGCATTGCTAATGGAATGTGTAGTGGTAGTTCAGGTGGGTAAAATCAGGCAGTGAAAACTGGGTTAGATCTTGGCACCCAGATGTGACTGTCAGTTCATACAGTACTTGTTCCAATTCTTCTCTCTGAACAGAAATCAAAAAACAAATGAGGCTGTCACAAGTTTCCTTAATATTGTAATTACTGCTCTGTATGTGTAATTATTCTGATGTAAAGTAAATTTAAAGTGAATTCCGAACAATTCCATGATATTATCACAAAACTGTGCACTCAGCCAGACATTTTGCCATTTGTGTCAACCTTTATCCATTTATTCAGAAGTCGCTTCGACCCAAAGCGACTCACTTAAACAGCCAATTAACTCCTGGGTTGCAGGAATCTTTCTCGAGAGTGCTGATGCATGGTCCCACATGGAATTCTGCCTGCAGCCCTCTGTTCTGGAACCCTGAACCGCTGTCGCCTTCCCCACCCCTGCAGCCTTCAGCAGCTGCTCCAACACATCTAGGTATCTAGGAGCACTCTCACATACGACTGTTCACTGGCTGGGGCAGGCTGCATATCTTGCAGAAAACCTCCCCTTTTAATCAAGTGCCAAATAACGATTTGCTCCGCAACATGCTGCCGGAAAATAGACAGGTTACCTCTTCTGAAAAGTCTCAAAATACTGACACCGACACAGGCATTAAAAACGTACTTAAAGAAACATCTAAATGCGCAGCCATACAGGCCATCTGCAAAATGCAGGAAACCGATAGCTGGATAGTATTACACCAAAAAACCTTTATCAAAGCAGTCCCTTTGACAGCTCGGTAGATAAGCGACTGTATCCAGCCTACCCACAATGCACTCTTTTTCTGACCAGCTGGTACCAGGCTGGATTCCCCTGGTGTAGAATGGACTGTGACTTATGATTGATGGGATGCTATGCCTTTATATCATACTGGAATTTGTTACTGTTTTTCTTTTTAATTTTATTTCCTCAGGGTGCTGTGATAGAAGCCTATATCTGAGCAGTCTTTATTGTTTATGAAACACTATCTATACACACATACACACATGTGCGCACACACACAAACACACACACTATATATATATAGATGTGTATGTATACTTATTCAGTATATGTCCCTGCCTGTGTATACACTGCTAGCTATGTGCAAAGATACAGTTCTTGTCAACCACTGCTATTCCTTGGTGTGTTAGGGTTGCTTACCGGCTTAAGTCTCACAGCACAGGTGGTGTTGACATGTATCATTACAATCCTTACATCCCTTGGCTAATCTTTCTCATATGGGCCTCCCCAAGAATGCCTAAAGCTGGTCATTAAGATTCTGAGCTCTCATGGCGGGGGCCTCATCCACCACCTCTCACCTGTTAGACATAACCATTCACAAGACAGACGCACACAGCTTGTATAGCCAATTAAACCACATCAGCATTCAGTCTGCCTGCCGTCTCTTAACGGGCTCTTTCTCCCTGCTTCTTTTACAGGACTGTTTGTGAAAACTCAGGCTGCAATCTAGTTTATTTCAGACTTTATAGCATTCTCTCAGCATTTATCGTTCTAAAAATGTAACAATAGGAATGCTCTCAAACACTAATGTCCCCAGCGCAGTGAGCTCTTTAAAGCATATTCAGAAGTGCTATTCCATAAAGATTTTCACCTAGCGATTGAGTGAATGCTAACAATTTGTCTCACTATATTTGTCTAACTTTTTAAAAGAACAAGGAAATTACTCTGTTCTGTTGTTCACTAGATGAATGTCTTATTTGTCCATGTGACCTTAGGGAATAAGCAAGGTCTTGCTTCCTTTGGGGTAGGGCAGGTGGTTTAGAGAGGGGTAACTGGACCCCAGCTCTTGGGAACGGGCCAGTAATGTGCCCAGCAATGTCTGTATCAGCACTCTGTTTCTTGAATGTATCTTCACCATCTGAACCAGCTGAGCTATCCATTAAGAGAGGCAAGCCAGTCAACATGAACAATAGTAAAGTCATTTGTAAATTGTATTTATATGGCTCTACAAATCTGTAGGGTTTTCACCAAAAGCCAAATATCACAAACCCAAAGTCTCACACTTGTGTGAAACTGTGCACAAAATACTGTCATGTCAAAAGCAAATTTCCCCACAACAACCACTTGGATTTGCGATAAGACCTCTCTGTATGAATGTGATACTGCACTTTTGCAATTCCAATATGCTGCAAGAAAATAAATCCTATACAAATTTCTTATAGAGTATAGTTCACCTGATTATTATCTGACTTGTGCAAAGCTTCTTCAGAATCTGAAAAGTTATATTTTTCATTGTAGTTCTGCAACATACAACCCACAAATCAGGTTCATAGCGCTTGTTGGTTAAGCAGACAAACATGCCCATATTTAGGTTAACGTGATATATTATACTCCAAGTGATGAACCATAATGGCCTTTCTTGGGAGAACTTACACAAATGAAAGAATTCTCATATTTAGTTTTTTTCTGTTATTTTCTCCTTCATTGTAAGATACAGTGTAAGATTTTTGTGTGACATTCCTATGCACTTAGTATTTTAATTCTCAAAAATATTTAAAGAATTTGTATCAATTTGTTCAGCTGTTGTTCAGTTGTAATTAATGTGAATTTGGTGAGGAGGGAGTTGGGAAATTTAAGTAGACTGGACTTGACCGCAGAGGAAAACTGAGATAGCAGCGGTAACAACAGACTAATGATGTCAAAGATATAGGTCATGCTTTCGTGCTGCTCTTAGTTATAGATCCATCGACTGAGAGAATCAATAAAGTCTTACTTTTTATCTTGGGTGGAGCTGTCGCAACCTATTAGAGCTTTAGTCAATTTCTCTTGCTTTATACTATGGGTTTATCCTACCCAAGGAAAGAGGAAACAGCTTGCATGAGAAAAAATTGATTTGCTTGCTTCTGAAAGACCTGTCATAAAGTATGTAGAATAGCCTCTGTAGGCTCAAGCTTCTGAAATCTGATCTGGCGAATTTATGTGAGTCTGTGGGCTGGGCAAACATCAGCACTGCTACATCTATACAACCAAGAAGAAAGCCATAAAACAGAAAACTGCATGTAAACAAATCCAGCTTTCTCAAACTAACTGGATGTGCAATATAAAAATCTCTTATGGCCCTAGTGTCCTCCAGATCTGCAGCAGTCAGTCCACCATCAGAATGCACAGAATACAGAGAAATATGGAATATTCATGCCCATCAGCCAGTCCACTATCAGTATTACTGACTTACAGACAGAAAATAGCACAGCTCATGTTGTATTTCTCAAACTGTCTCACTCCTGTTTTAAAGGATCTGCTCACAATGCTCTCTAGGCCAAATGTACAGTCCACGTGTCCATTTTGATGTTAAACAGGACAAAAAAATAAAAGGAAATAAAACAAGTGTATCAAATGGTTGAAATACTGTGTACATATATGACATTTTGGTTTCTAATTTATAAAAAATAAGCTTTAGCTCTTGGAGTATCTATTTTATTTTTTCCTTTCATGTGTAGCTTTGTGTTTTTATTTTCTATTTCTGTAAAGTGTGTAAATATATCTTTATGATAATAAGTAATATTAAAAATCTTATTTTAAGAAATCAGAGTGTATTTCGTTTTCATTCTGTATTAATAGCTTCATTGATAAGTCTTATATTCAAGTCTCAATGAATCTCCTCAAGGTTGTGCTAGTGAGCCATATGTTACCTAGTTCATTGGTGTCCTTATTGAATGCATATCTCACCTTTAAATACAATACGTATCATCTTTCTACCAACTATGCACTTTTTGGGAGACAATGACAAGGACTGAAAATAGAACAAGTGAGGAGACATCAGCACCTTTGCTGTATTTCGTAAACCCGTCATGACATTTGTGCCTTGGCCCAAACCTTCACATTAATTATATGAACAAATTGCTGAACCAAGCTATAAACTATGGAAGGTATTTTGTGGCAATATTCAATAAATAAATATTTATCATTTATATACTGCTGGTATCATTTCAATTGTAATTTTAAAATGATTTAAATAGCACTTAAATAATTTAAACAATCATTTACATGACATATTTATAAATAATCATTAAAATGGAATTTTAAATTGATTTAAATAATCATTTAAATGACATATTTATATATTGAATATTGTCATAAAACACCCTCCATAATAAACACACATATTAATAAAATGAAAAATGCTGCAAAAATGAGTTATGACAATTTAACTGCATATGTAAGACCTCTTTAAAGGTTAAAGAGTAGACATACTAATAAAAACATAAAGGCACTGCTATGCCTACAACACATTGCCTGGAGTGTCTCTGAAGCAACACATGACCATGCTTTGGACAAGTGGATTTATTTATTTATTGTGTTTTTTTTACATATGTAAAAGAACATGATAATGGCTGAGAAGTCAAAGAGGCATGGTTATGAGGTATTCCCAAAATTTAAGTTTCCTTCTTCATCTTGCTTGACAGTGTGCCTTGAGATCCATGACATAGTTGTCAGTCCGAACAACCAGGTACAAATGGCAGATGCATTTAAACACTGGTCTACACATTTCAAAAAGACTGTAGAAGAAACGTTTTGAGTGAATCGTGACACATTTGCATGACTTGTATGACTAGCACAATTGTGGATATCGTTTCATTATAACAACGGCCGCTCTTCTGGGGAAGGCCTAGGTCATGTCATCCAGACTGGGTCAGCTGAATAATTAGTGTAGGGTTCACTACAATGACATGGAGCACAACAAAGGCCCTAGTGAGTTACCACACGGGTGATTGCACCCAAAAAACTCCTTTTTTCTCAATAAGTTCAGAGTTCAAAACTAAAATTCTGCCTCACGCTCTACTTAAACATCCCCCTTTCGGTGTGTTTTTGCACCACATAACAGCACTGCAGGAACCTGGACACCAGCGCGTGAAGGTGAGGTGTGGTGTAGAGCCCGGCAGCTCATGAAATTTCACTCTGAAGCGAAAAACAGGAAATATAAGAAATGTTTAATACAAGAAAGGCCAGTAAACATAAAACATCGTCACTGCTGCCAGGTTTTCTCTACCGCACAAGCATTACCCTTTATTCCGCTACCTTAAATATTCACGTTGCAAGTGCAGTTGCCATACCAGGCAAATCAGGATTTATACACTTCCACCAAAAAATACAAGCTGAGGTTTCTTGATAACCTCAACCACCAGAATATACAGGCAGATGCTTTTTGAATAACTAAAAACTAATAACACAAATTAAATTATAACACCACCTAATATGGGCAATAATAATAATCTTGAATGTTACACTTTAAAAATGGATATTGTTTACCTTCAGCTGTACTGCTTTTTGCAGACATTAGTAGTAGATATCCATGATGACAAAGAGTGTTTCTTAATACCAAGAATGCAAAGGTAACAAAGACCAGTCTTGCTAATGTTATGACCCCCAGCCTAGGGTTGGGGGTCGCCAGAAAGGAATGGGTAAAGGTGAGGGGAAGACAAGACAAACCGGGAATAAGGGAACGGGAACAAGGGAGACAAGAGGGATATTTTTATGTTTTTAAATTTTTTTCCACAACACGTTGTCAAACACAAGGTGCAAAAGACTTCGGGAGTGACCCACGCCAAAATAACAAACAAAAGTGACTAACGAACACGTTTCCAACTGGTTACCGCTATTGTGAAAACAAATAAACAAAAGGACAACAACTATTCCTGGCTCCCTAACCAAAACACACCAAAATTCCACAAACGCAAAAACAAAAACAGCAGTCACTCCTTACGCACCTAGGACAAATACACACACACAGAGGCCGAAACACGGTATCAAATGGGGCGAGCAAGATCGGAAAGCCAGTACAGCAGTCAAAACCAAAGCAAAAGTACCAAAAAAGGGGCGAGTGAGAAATCAAAATCCGAAAACCAAAACCGTCATACACACACAATCAATCACAAACCAATAATCAAGCCAAATACAAAGAAAACGAGCAGAGCTCCTGAAGTTTGCAAACATGGCCTTTTTCTTTCCAGGACCTGGAAATGGGAAGTGGCGCATCGGAGTCCAATGTGGGCAGGGTCCAGCTGAGGAGGCAGAGCCCAGATACTGTCGGCGAATGAGGACCAAGGCGGGAGGCCCGGAGATTCTGTAGGCTTCCTCCTAGAACTCACGGCACGGAACACCCCCCCACACAAGAGCAAACCCGACAGGGGTTTGCAAACACCAGACCAAAACAACCAAAACCACAAAGAGAAGACGAACGAAGCACAGACATATGATGAACAAAGATACTAGTCAGGCACGGGAGAGCGCATCGGCCACAAGGTTAGCAACTCCTTTTTTGTGTTTTATTTCAAGGTTAAAAGACTGAACAATTAGAGCCCAGCGCATAAGGCGCTGGTTTGCATTACACATGCGCTCCAAAAACACTAGCGGATTATGGTCAGTATACAAAAGCACTGGATCAACACTATCCCCGAGGTACACTTCAAAGTGCTGGAGAGCCATTAGGAGAGCTAGAGCCTCCTTCTCGATAGCGCTATAGGCCAACTGGTGTTTCACGAACTTCTTCGAAAAATAGCATATGGGGTGATCGAGACCATGGCGATCCTCCTGCAGGAGTACCGCACCCGCACCCACACCACTAGCGTCCACCTCCAGCTTGAAGGGCTTGGTGAAGTCTGGGGCAGCCAATACAGGGGAGCTACTAAGTATTAGTTTCGCAGCCACAAAGGCAGCCTGGCAAGTAGGGGACCAAACAAATGCCGCACCTTTGCGAAGCAGGTGGGTAAGCGGCGCAACAACCTCAGAGAAATGTCTGCAAAAGCACCGGTAATACCAGGCCATCCCTAAGAAACGATTCAATTCCCGTGGGGTTTGGGGAATAGGAAAGGACGTGATGGCTTGGACCTTTACACTCAGGGGCTTAACTAAACCATGGCCCACCGATTTCCTGAGGTAACCAATTGTTCCTTGACCGAACTCACACTTTTCTAAATTGAGTACGAGTTAAGCTTTCTGCAAACGACTGAACACTTGTTCCAGCAGCTGAACATGCTGTTCCCACGAATCGGAAAACACGACCACATCATCCAGGTAAGCCTCATAACATGGAACGCCGCAAAGCACTTTATGCATTAATCGTTGAAACGTAGCCGGGGCATTACGTAACCCGAAAGCCATAACGGTGTATTGTAGGAAAGTGTCAGGGGTAGCGAATGCGGAGATCTCCGAAGCACGCGGTGTTAGGGGAACTTGCCAATAACCTTTCAATAAATCCAACTTGGTCACGAATTTCGCGGAACCGATCCGGTCGACGCAGTCCTCCATGCGTGGCAGAGGGTATGCGTCCGGACGAGTCACAGCATTTACTCTCCAGTAATCTGTGCAAAAACGAAACGTGCCATCCGGCTTGGGAACAAGCAGGCAAGGGGAACACCAGGGACTATTACTCGGGACGGCGAGACCATTTTCCAACAAATACGACGTTTCTTTGGATAACTGCGCTCTCTTCTGGGGGTTGACGCGATAGGGGTGCTGTTTAATGGGAACGTGCTCACCAACATCAATGTCATGTTCACTAACAAGGGTACGCGAGGGAACATCAGCAAATAGGGTCCGGAAGCGATCCACTAACGACGCAATGTCAGCTTGGGCTGACGGAGACAAATGACTGAGGCGGGACGGAAGGTTGTGCAGAGCCTCTGAATTAGGGAGATGAGCACAGGGGAGACAATTCCTACCAAGGTATAGCTCATCAGTCTCCGGGGAGAACTGACTAAGGGACACAACGTTTACAGGAGTGGGGGCCAGAGCAGAGATGGGCGAGGGGGCGGAGCAAGAACGATCAAGGTAAGCCTTCAACATATTTATGTGACACACGCAAGTTCTTCTCCGGCGATTAGGAGTCTCCAATACATAATTGGTGGGACTAACCTTCTCTCGTATTACATAAGGACCCGAGAAACGGGCTCGCAGGGAGGAACCATGTATTGGCAGGAGAACTAGGACCCGGTCACCAGGCTGGAAACACCGCAACTTGGCAGACTTATCAAATTTCTTCTTCATCTCCTGCTGTGCGGCTCCAAGTGACTTCTGAGCCAGGTCTCTAACCGCCGACATCCAATCACGAAGGGAACTAATATACTTAGACACGTTCTGCGAAGGGGTTGACACACTTGGAGACAACCACTGCTCCTGTAATGCCTTTAGGGGGCCACGAATGGTACGACCGAACACCAGCTCGGCAGGGCTAAACTCGGTCAACTCTTGGACCGCATCGCGTATTGCAAAGAGGAGGAGGGGCACTCCCTCATCCCACTCCATACCTGCGTCCAGACAGCTAGACCGCAACCTCTATAGTGCCCCTTGGCTCTCAGGATGATAGGTAGTAACGGCATGTAACATTTGGATGACATCATTGCAGACTCTTGGCATTCTTTTAACCAGCTTCCAGATGTAGCCACCTGGAATGCTTCTTCTGCAGTAGTGATGGACTTTCCACAAATTCTGGAAGTAGGGCATGGGTACCCTGACAGATTCAGGGGGCCCAGCACTCTACAGGGACCCTTGAATAGATTTCATGACTGACATCCGTGGGTACAATTAATTAAATCTGCACTCGATTTTCAAACCAATCTTACCAATCTACCAATCTTTCAAACCAATTGTTACATTTCACTGTGTGTTGTACGTGTATGACTACGCATGTGACAAATAAAGATCTTGAATCTTGATCTTGAATCTTGAAACCACTTATGCATAGTTTGTATAATCCCATCACCACCAGGTGGCGATATAGCAACTCCAGAGTTGATGGATGGCTAGAACAAAAAAACACAGTAACACAGCAGTGTACTGTAGCTAGAAATTCTGGGCTCCTGACAAAATCACCTTGCCTAATTTTACTTATTGTAAAAGACAGTTGTTGAGCCATCTTGAGGTCAATTAATAAAATGGAGACAGTCTAAAATTTGAGAACATTTTTAGTGTTTGTGCTGAATAAAAGCACATGTAGAACTTTGGGATAAATGTTTTTTAGATAGATGAAATATTATAAAATGTCAAGGCATGTCAGACTACCCCGAAAGTGGAAAAAAGGCCTCGGGGTCCAGAGGGTTAAGACTTCATGGTAGTTGCAATATTTGATATGCATTACTTTGTTGCTTTGGGAGCTTTGGGTATAAGGTGAATGACATAGTGAAAATGAAGACAGATGCATTAAAAGTGTGGAAGAAATATCATAAATCAACCTCTCTAATAAGTCTAGTTAAGGTACTTGGAATAAAACTCTGGACCTCAAAGTTGGTGAGCAAAGTTTTCACCTTTATTCAAGCAATCCAGCACAGCGCTCCAGTCATTCTCTGGCACCAGGTACCCCAAGTACAAAGAGAAACCAGTTGATAAACCATAACAGCCAGTTCCCTATAAAGACTTCTAAACACCAACAACCAAGTTCAAACGTATAACAAACCCCCCCCCCCCCCCCACCCCCCTTTCCGCTGCCCACCTCTCTAAGGCTTTCAGGGCCTTGTTTTCAAAACAATCTCTTCTTGCCCAAGGCCTAAGACATTACAGACCCAATATGCCTCCCTCCTTTGGTCTATGGATTTCTAGTTTTCTTTATATGCATAAAATGAGGTGTTTCCAGACTGCAAATGGTAGTGTAAGTGTTGTAGTATACGTGTAGCGTAAATAGTGTAAGTCAATTTTTATTAAATAACACATGACACATACACGAGTTCTGTTTTAGCTTTCAGGGCTGAAGGTCTGCAGCCTGGCTTGTGATCTACAGTGCAATGCAGACGCAGTTACTGTGCAGAGCCCGGTGTTATGGTGATGATGCAGCCTTTCACACTGACCAATGAGAAATAACCTTGAAATTGTCTGTGCTCTTTGTGGTTCACCTCTTGGAAACATCTCACCACCAAGCAACAGACTAAGCATATTTTCCACTTATCAGATATGAGAATTTTGATGCAGTAATCAGAGTTTAGACAGTAAGAATTATTTTCATATTTCTATCTTTTGTCATTCATATAGAATAGAATAGAATCTGTACTCAGAGGTTACGTTGCTGAGCTTTTAAACAGCAAGAATGACTTTTGTATTTTTATCTTTTGTCATTCATTTATCTAGCAACTGCTAATTCTTGTCGCGGTCTGGAGAGGGTGGGGCCTGTCCAAGGAAGCACAGAGCACAGGCAGAGACATGCATGGGACGCCATTCCACACAAACAAACACAATTAAGATGCTCAGATTTGCCTGACTGTGTGATTTTACCTGAAAGATGAAGTAAGCACAGTCTTGTCTGTATAGAAATACATAGATGCATTTAAAATTACTGTAACAATAAGATTCAGCAACATGACCTTATAATGTTAATGACCAATATCTTGCAGATACTAACTGAATTATGCAACATTCTATGTAATGGTATTGCACCCAAAATGTGTTTATATTGCCTAAGTGTTATTATTAACATCCAGGACATGCTGCTTTTTAGCTTTAATTTGAATTATTAAATAGGTTCATGCTGTAAATAACATCTCACTTTCTCACCCCATTTTGGATTAAAAAAATACCCTTTGTGGTTTTTCTAGTGAAGCAGAGGGACTGAGTTGAGGACCTGATGGTTGTGTGGTTTTCTCTCACTGAGACGTGTGACACAAACACCGTGCTCTCAGTCGGTCAATCTTCCTGTAAAATGCAGAGGTGAGACTGCTAGTGGAAAATTACTGACTGCAGCATGAACAACACATTTAAACAGCAGCACAAACAAAATGGTCCACAATTGTAAGAATCTGTATGCTTACAGCACACATCAGACACGCTGACCTTCAGCACTGAGCTCCTCCAGGCTGTGTGCTCTCCCCCTTCTCTTCAGTCTCTACACAAGTCATTGCTGCTCCAGAGATCAGTCTGTGAAGATCCAGACTCAGACACCCAGCATGTGTGACGGAACGGTACCGCAGGTCATTGGACTTTATAATTTGCACTCTGCTCATTGAACTTTTCCCCTGTTCATTGTCGTCTGATACAGTTTCTATCTGCTGCTGTTCTGCAATTTTGTTCCTCCTTATTTATTAATGTGCAGTATTACTTTGCATTGACCCAGTGCATTATTCCCTGTGTGGTAGCTTCCATTGGGAGGCTAATATCTGGCACATGAGCAATAATGTTATATGCAATACGATTGTGTATAAGTTCAATCATTTTAATACTCCTATAATATTTTGCTATATGTAATATATTCTTATTTTTGTGTTTTTTATTATTGCCTTTTATATGTACAGTGGTACCTCGGTTCTCTAACTTAATCCGTTCCTAATCTTAAAAAGTTTGAGATCTGATCAAATTTTTCCCATAAGAAATAATGGAAAACCAATTAATTGGTTCCCGGGCCCCCAAAATTACAGCTAAATATGTTTTTTTTTTTCTTGTATTTAAACACAAAATGAACAGGATAAAACAAGAAGAGCATTTTTTTCTTAATGGCTTCCAAAACAATAAAGTTCTTATCCAAACATTACCCCTGCCCTGTGTGCCACGCCCCCTCGTTAACCTTGTGTGGGATCCACATGTGATCAGCTTTCTGGTTTTTGTCATTTGTCCTTTGTATTAAGTCCGCGTTTCAGTTTGTTTCCCCAGTCTGGTCATTGGGTGCGTTGCACTTCCTTACAGCACTGGCTTAAAGCAACACATTTTGATCCTGACGCAATACACTGCAGTTTGATGCATTGCGACCTCTCACCCAGCTGCGCGAACGGGAACCGCCTCTGTGATGACACACCTTTGTCCTTATTGGCTGAAGAGTTTAGTTACACGCATAACGTTTGTATCCCAGGCAGTTCCGATGTGTAAACTGCTATTTCTCCCAAATATCACGTAAAGCAGTGAGAACTGGTTTTCAGGTTATTTACCTGGTAAAATAAAGTTTAAATAAATTACATAAATGCTCTAATAGTACACGTAAGTTAGTGGTTTATTTATTGTTAGTTTCTGTAATGTTGCGCTGCTTTATTTGGTTAATTGTCCAGTCTGTGAAGAAGGCATTCAAATAAGAATTGCATTGTAGTATGACTCATTTCCTGGCGCGTACAATTTATATTAGGTCGGCGTTCACGGTTCGACTTATAATATTCAGATTGAGATGTAGGTCAAACTGGTTTGTTTGACTTTCAAGAAATTCGAGTTCTAGTGAGTTCGACAACCGAGGTACCACACACACACGTATATATAGACACACATACACACACATTTCTTTTATATTCAGAATGATATTGTTTGTTGTGTTGTGCCCTGTTGTGCTGCTGTAACAAGCCTCAGTCTTGACTCTCCCCTTCAAGGTCTTGGCCTAACATCACACTCGATATAGGTGGTGTCGGCCCCATCACCCTGACCAGGATACATGCTGGAAGATTCATGGATGGAGATTTTATAGTGTGAAGAAAAAGAATGTGAATAAAACAAAAATGTGTCATTTTAAATGGGAACCCTAGGATGTGTGGTGGTTAGAGATATGGACTGATTAGAATTTTGCTTTTCCAAAGTTCAGTTGTCACAGCTGTACATTCTGTTACTTGTACAGAGTAGTGATATGTAGCAATCATGTGCTCCAGTCAAATGTCCAGGTGTATGAATAATAATGGTGGCTTGTTTAGATAAAATATCTTAGGCTGAATTTTTCAAAGCATGATTTGGGTAAGGTAGAGAGGAAACAGGGTCTTACATGAAGCAGGTATTGTTCTTTCTGTGGTTTTTACTCTTTGCAAAAGTGAGCCTAGCACAGTGCAGTCAGTGGGTCAGTCTTCTTATGCTGCATCTAACCAGTGGAAACATAGAAACAAGAAGCACTCAGCAGACAAACAAATGAAAATAGCTTACACCTCTATGTCACATTTGAACTTTATTACTTGAGTTAAAGTGTAGAAACATCTTGTCAAATAATACTCTGATTTCAAGTGAAAGTTTTTCAGTAAAATTTTGACTTCAGTTAAAGTACTGGAGTACTTGGATCTAAAAACAAGCATTGAAAAGTACATGTATGTTTTTAATGCAACACATTTTTCAGAACTTAATGACTCCTGAACACCCCACTGAATGCACTGACTGGCTTGTAGATCCAGTAGAATAAAAAGTTTGTGAAGTATGATACAATGACTACAGAAACACACGTGACTAAACAAAAGTACAGCAACTGTCATTTTCATTTTATTATTTAACACCCCCCACCCTCACAACAGAGCATGGTAGTGTTCTTACACAGCAGGGCCCAGTTCCATAAAGCAGGGTTTCTTGCTTAGCTGGATAACTTGTTGGATTTAAGGTAGTCTGTAGTAAATATAAGTGAACAAAGGTCCAGACTACCTTAAATCTGACAACTTATCCGGCTAAGCAAGAAATCCCGCTTCTTGAAATAGGCCCCAAGTTGTGTGTGTGCGCGTCTGTGTGTGTGCATGTGTGTGTGGATCATGTTCATACTACATTATGGGGACTAAATGTATCATTTTTCAGCATGCCTCCAGCAGACAGTGGAATAGCTGTAGATAGAACTTCCTCAGAAAATAAAATAAACAAACAAACAAATAAATAAATAGAATGACCAACCCAGTTACACACCTCTAGCTCTATTACTGCCCAACAGCAGCTTGACTGACAGCGCAGGAGTAGTTTACTGTGATTGTTTTTTTTTCTGTGACGAACACAATATGGTCTCTCACATTTTAGAAAAGACTATTTGTCCTCTCTCTTCAAAGCTGTGCTTCAAAGTAATGAGTAAGAATAACTTTCATTAAAATGAAAACTACAATATTTGTCTTTCAAATGTAGTGAAGTATATGTAGTGATGTTTGTATATGTATGGTCGGGTTGATGACCTGCTTTTCGCTGGTACTTGTGACTAGTGACATGGTATATTGCAATCGCAATAAAGGGTTTTCTCATCTCATCAAGTAAAACTTACAAATTTCTACAAAAAAAATGATACTCAATTAAAACAGAAATGCTTACAAAATGTTGTTAAGTACAATACTCAGGTAAATGTACTTCATTACTGTACAGCCCTGGTTCTGAGAAGCATGTTGGAAATAGACTGTAGAGTAAGCAGTGTTGTTAAATAAGTAATAACAACAATCCTCCCTTTATTAATCCCCATGGGGAAATTGTCTTCACACCTCCCTCAAGTTGCTGTTTGTAAGCGAGCTGTCTGGGAAGGGCAGCACCAGCGGCTTCCAGGGAGCTGGGGGTTCAGGGCCTTCCTCAAGGACCCGCAGACGTGCTGAGTCTGGCTTTGAAGCAGCAACCTTATGATTACAAGTACATAGACTTAGCCCACTGTGCCTCACGCTGCAGTACGGGGAATTATGTTCCTACTTTTCATTTTTATTGTGGGGACAGCACAGTGGCTGAGTAGGTAGCCACTCTTACGTAAGTGACTGTGTGTACATACGCGTCCTGTGACGCACTGGCACCACAACCTGCCCCCCTACATGGAGCCCAGCCTTGTGCCCTGTGCAGCCTTGGACAGGCTCAGACTGGTATCTGAGTGAGCTGCTCAGGGTACAATAGAG
>JABFEA020000002.1:17567552-17581592 GCA_019775915.2 Cyphomyrus plagiostoma
ACTTTCTTACCTCAAAATCTGTTTTTTAATAATAGAATCTGCATGTATTTGTTCCCAGCCTTGATATCCACCATGTGGGTTTAGGGAGGAAGTGGGTAAACACTGAAATGATCATATGACTCTTATCCTATCCCTGATTGGTGGAATTGGGGGTGTTAAAACTCTCCCCATTATACCCGGTCTCCCCCTATACCTACTAAATGCATAAATGTAAATGTATGAGTGGTACTGCTACGTTCAGGGCTTATCATGGAGATTGCCAGGGTCTTTTAGTTAACGTTGCTGGCCTTTTTTGTGGTGTTTGTATTTGCACTGGTCTGCATGTAGTAGGAGTGTAGTTTTTTATTTCAAATAGAAGAATGGAAAAAAATATGTGCATTACTTTTTGAACATAAAATAGGCTATGTTAAAAGAAACTGCTTCGCTATCATTTTATTCGCGGTTTGGTCAGAAATACATTTTTTTTTCTTTCTCTCTCCCCATCGTGATTAATGTCTGTAATTGTTTTTTCAATTGTTGTTTCTGTACCCCCCCATTTTCTTTTTTTTTTCTTTTCTTTTTCACGGTACTAGGACAGGTGAGTTCGGAGCGGCCACACTCTTAGCTCTTGAATGTCATGTAAAATAAAGTCATCCTCCAAAGAAGGGGGGGTGGTGGTGGGCAATAACACAAAAATAAATAAATACATGTCTGACATTTGTAAGGGACCAAGACAATAAAAATTGCTTCTCAAATTTGCAAATTTATAGTTCTTTGATTCTGTATGCCACCTTAGCCCTGATAGATGGTCATTCATTTAAAATGAACTCTACCCCATCCCAAGATGGTGTCTCTGTTGACACATTTGCTCCCATAGATGGCTGTATTCAACACAACATCTAGTGTTTAAATATCTATAATTTATTAAAATTTTAATAAATTACATAAATGCTGTAATAGTACATGTAAGGTAGTGGTTTTATGTTGTTAGTTACTGTAATGTTGCGCTGCTTTATTTGTTTAATCATCCAGTCTGTGGAGAGATTATTTTGCCCCTGTGGCTATTCCATTGGTGCCCTTGGTGTAACTAAACTCTTCAGCCAGTAAGGGCGAAGATGTATCATCACGGAGGCGATTCCTGCTTGTGCAGCTGGGTGAGAGGTCGCAATGCATCCAACCATAATGCATTGCGTCAGGATCAGAATGCGTTGCTTTAAGCCAGCTCTGTAAGCAAGTCGAACGCACCCAATGACCAGACTGGGGAAACAAACTGAAATGCAGACTTAATATAGAGGACTAATGACAACACCAGAAACAGCTGATTTTATGGGGACTCTACATGAGGTTAACGAGGGGGCATCGCACATGGAAGGAGCGGACAATCGAGGCAGGACAGGGGTAATGTTGGGATAAAATTTTTATAGTTTTGGAAGCCATTAAGAAAAATGCTCTTATTTTGTGTTTAAATGCTTAAAATTAAAAAATATATATTTAGGTGTAATTTTGGGGGGCCGGGAACCAATAAATTGGTTTTCCATTATTTCTTATGGGAAAAATTTGATCAGAACTCAAACTTTTTAGGATTCAATCCGGAAACGGGTGTTGTGCCGAATTCTGCACCCCTGCTCTGAAATGCACCTTGTGTCGAGAACGCGCATGCACCGCTCTTTTCTTCGATTCGAAGGATTTCGATTTCATGGCAGGGGTGCAGAATTCGGCACAACACCTGTTGTGATTAAGTTGGAGAACTGAGGTACCACTGTATTTAGAAAATTTACCAACATTTTTTGACCTATAATTGTACATTTAGCAGGATTAACCCTCTCTAAACTTTTTTTTTCCCAAGTGTACTCTCTTGTCACGCACGAGCTGGAGGAGTGTCCTCATCAAAAACTTGAGATCATCGACTCCAGAGGGTTAACTATGTTAAAAACAAAATAGAGCGTTAAGGTTAATTAATAGCAAGTGTTAAGGTGTTAACTTTAACAGCATTAGTTAATATGATTTAAAAGTGGCAAAAGGGAGCCTAATTGTAAAGTGGTACCAGTAATACTTAGTGCTGCCATGCTTTGTATGTAAAAGTTGTGCTTACCTTTCTGTTTTTCCAGTGCAGCATGCTTTTTTTAGTATGTGTTTTTACTATGAGATGCTGTGAATAGAATAGGAAGGTAAATCTGACATGTAAAATCTGACTGATATAAGGGTTAGGGGAATGGCAGTGGAAAACCACATATTAAGGACACATAGACAGCCCTACTTTAATATTAGTACTTCTGTACTAAAACGTTGGCATAATTTGCCGTTTGAACGTATCGAAGACCAAGGTTCATTTGTCTTGAATATGGTTGCTATTTTCTCCCTAAAACTTCACTTCCTCACGTACACTGGCCACAAAAATGCAGGAATACCAACACATTTACATTTCTTTTTTTACACATATTAAGTAGATCTTAATTTTTATTTTGTAATAAATACAGTATTATACATCTTATTTAGTGGGATTTACTTTGCTAAACATACACTGACCATTACAGATTAATGATTTAAAATTAGTCATTCCACTATTAAATGATCAAATTTAAAAATGAGGTATCGCTATCAATAATACTATCTCATAAAAATACTTGTATCAGTATTAAACATATCTTGTATCATCCATCTCTAATGGGTTTGACGACGTCTGGCTTTGCTCCTTCAGATGGTCTGTCATTTCTGGACTTGAAGTTCCCAGTATTCAATACATTTTCTTTAATACGTTTTCATTAATCTATTGAGTCTTTAATTTGTTCCATTCCAAGATCAATTGGAGTGATTGCCAGTTTGGTGTTTTCCCAACATATTGATTTCAGGAACAGTGACACCATTTTAGCATGAATTACAAATCTAAGTCATAATTCTTTTAGTGATTTACTTAGCTGAGATTTGTCCAAGTTCAGTTGTTTCAGTGACATTGCCAAAATTAGGTACAATTTATTGCCTACCAGTAATTTTGCTGTTGACACTTCATAATAAGCATTAAAACCCATTGTATCATTATCATGTACCTTGGTACCCGCTTGAAAATATGAAATCTTTCCTCACCATCCCCCTAAACTGTTTGTGTAATTTCATTCACGCTAATGGAAATCCACCAGCTATATCAGGGTGCTTAAAAGGTGAACTCTTCTGAAACACAATCTGCTCAGCAAATTTTATCATGGGGGACCTCCACATCCCCCTAAAGTACTTTTACAACTCGACTACTGGTTACAGAATATACAAAATATAAAGAAACAGATTCTCATGTCATTTCTTTAGAATTGTTCATTTATGAGTGCTGCAGTTATCGAGTCACATGATTTTCATGACCCTGTTTGGTTGCAGGAGAGGCTAAGTTCTCTGCCAATTTCCACTGAATTGATGCAGTGTGTGCATATGCCATAGGAAGGAAATTCTATGCTGGGCCTGGTTGGTCTTGATTATCCACTTAAAGTCCTGAGAAAAATGTGGTTCCTGGGAACCTGAATGTTTCCAGAGTGATCACTATGCTGCCCTGTATTATAAGAGGGGACAGTGGCAGGAGGCCACTGTTGTGTATGCGGATCTCCATATTTGTTTTGCAGTACCATTGGGTAGGCAAAAACTCAATTTGCAGAAAGACAGTGTCCTCTTGGATGAGACCAATGACTATGGTGTTATCCGATAACTTCAGGGGTTTGACTGAGGGGTCATTAAAAGTGCAGTCGTGTGTATAGGCAGACGAGCACTGGGGAGAGTAAGCACTGGGGGAGACCAGTGCTGCTTGTCAAGCATCTAAATACAAGGTCACACACTCCCTCATTAATAGAACGAGTACTGCAGGGATTAGCAAAATAATTAAGTTGAAATGTACTAGAGATGCCTTCCCTTACTCTTCTGCTTATAATTCCTGCTCCTTAGCCGTAAAACCACCAGCCTTCCCAGGGCTTCCTAGACTGTCAAGAGCCAACCTGCTGCAGATGTCATTGCACCTGGGCCCATGCTGGGCCTCCAGAAAATTTCTGATGCCTCTATTTCCGAAGTTCATCCTGCTGCCAGCTGCCCTGAGGGAATGGATCTGTGGGTCTGTCAAGTAGGTCAGCCCCTTTCCATTTGCTGTCACCCAACCTGTGGAGAGACAGACAGCCATAATCTCAGGACAGCTTAAGCCAGCAATGACCCAGCCTTCTGTTCAAGCCATGGCTAATCAACACTAACTTCGAAATTATAAACAAAACAAAAATTAGCAGTCTAGGTTGACTCTAATCTCAGGTCTCATCCATGCCAACCAAACTGGCTTCATAAAAAGCAGACTCTCTTCAAACCCAAGCAGATTTGGTCACATTTTGCAAAAGAGAGCAACTCAACTGTAATAATAGCTGGATGCAAAAAGAAAGCATTTGTCAAAGTAATTGCTGTTTGTGTCACCATATAAAGTTATTTTTGGACAATCATTCAATGAACAGATTAAATCACTTTACAGTGCATTTGTAGCTTGAGTCATCAGTAATGTACAACCTCACCTCCAACTCCAAACTATGAGGGACCAGGTAAGAATGTGCATATTTGTCATTATCATTTTCATTATTTCAATTTGACCTCTAGTTAAATTGTTCAAGCAAACTCATGATTTCTTATTTACAAATATCTTATTCCTCTATTAACTGCTAGTTTATTGTACTCTTCAGGATGCAATGTCTCAGAATCCACACATTTCAGTGATTATAGGTAACATTACAAATTTTGGCATGAATATCTCCTCCAATCACTATGTCTATGGATTACTTCAGTTAGCTTATTAACTGGATTCCAGTTCATTTAATTCAAAACAGTCTTTGATACACAAACCTCCCATTCTATAGTGCTTGCATGGTATAGAACACATAGGCATACCTTGAAGATCTACAACAACTTCTGTGCCACCAGAGAATTCAAATGAAAAATGGCCAAAGGCAATAGCATAGTCTGTGGCTTTATAATCTCGAACCACTTTCGTTGTGTTGTTGGTCAGCTTCACAAATTCTCCCAGCATATAGGGCTCCACTGTCATGCAGCCCACAATGACGTTGCCTTCCAAAATCTGATGAATACAGCAAAATTCTAACTTTAACCTACAAGAAGATACTTTTATGAAGGAAGTCTCATACACATATGTGTGTCTCAAATTTTCTGATATAAAATAGAGCTTCTCAGTACCACAGTAAATTAGTTTGTAGGGAATAGTTCTGATGTTAATAAAATACATTGCTGCTTAAGATTATGCATTATTTCCTTAGACTGCTTATAAAACATAATATTCCTTAATGACTAGCATAAAAGTAAACTTTTCCTATTAATATCCTCCTGAGACCTCACCCATTCATTTATGTCCATTGTAGTGGACATGTTGTTTTTGCATCTATGTTTTCACTGATGTAAGGAAACATATTTATTCCTGTTGTACATTAAAGAGGACATTTTGTGAAATTAAACAAAAATTTGAAAAAATCTAAATTGTAAGATGTCTTATTATCTCCAAAGGCAAATAACCTATAATTGAAGGACACTTTTTTGCTTGGGTCTCAGGAGGACATACCTTTGTTTAACTGATTATGATTAAAGGTATGGTGAGACATGGAGGTCTGCCAAACTGTGCTTGGCAGAACAGTCACATGTCCATTGGGCCCATGAGCAAGATCCTTAACCCTTCAAAATGCTACAGGGTGCTGGATAAATGGCTAACCCTGCGGTCTCAGAGGAGGGTAGGATGGGAAATGTGTAAAGAAGCATTCCAGTGTACCTGTACTTGTATAAATGTAAAATAAATTGTTTCCTCTAGTTATCAGACAGGAACACAACTGAAGTAAACACTCTACATATTGTAAAATTAAAAAGTAGAAAACAGTAAAATATGACAGGTGGTTTTGCGTTTTTCTGATTATGATGATCAAATTACTTTACTAATACAGTTATGGAGCATGTGACAGGTATGATGACAGATTACTCCAACAAGAAGCTCATATCTTAATGGAATTTGTTCAAAAACATAAATACACAAGAAAAAGAGTTTTTTGTTTAGGCTATATCATGATACTTCCTATATTGAACGATGTGGAGGTTCAAAATCCATCCATTTTTCCATTTTCTGTAACTGCATATCCTGTTCAGAGTCACAGGGGGTCCAGAGCCTATCTCAAAGGCTATGTGTGCAGGGCAGGGTACAACTCAGCATGGGGCACCAACCCATTATAGGGCACATACACCATTCACTCACACACCATTCACTCATACTGTAAATGCATACCTACAGGCAGTTTCACAACTACAATTAGCCTCAGAATTTTTTTAGACTGTGGGGGGAAACCGGAGTACTTGGAGGAAACTCCACAATGTCACAAGGAGAACAAGCATACATGGAACCCTGGCAGAGATTAGAACCCAGAGGTGTGAGGTGACAGTGTTAACCACTGCACCACCATGCCGCCCACATGGTCATTATCAAGATACTACATTTTTTTGATGTATTTCCCAGCCCTAGCAACCACAATTGCAAAGATTATGGATGAAGTTGGTCTGGAAGAGTCAGTAGGCTGAGTGACATACCAACAACACTTCAGAGGGAATGAAGAAAATCTGCATTTCAATCCTTTTCTCATACAACCTCTTGTTGAACTCTGTCACATAATGCTGTGCTGTCATCTGCCTTTCCACATCATTGAGGTGATAATGCAGCTCTTTCGCTGTGAGGTATTCCTTCCCAACATAACTAGGGTAAGACATGAGGGTTAAGCACATTTCTCCAAAGAAATCAAAACAACAACTGTGAGGCTACTTACACACCCCAGTGATTCATAAACTTTCCCTGATAGAAACTGGGTAATTGCCAGGAGAGTGTTTTTTTGACCAGTTCTCCTTAGGCTATAATATGGAGCAAACTATATGCATACCAGCCCAGCATCTCCTCCTGGTGTAGAAACTGTACCCAGAATGCAGTTCTCTGCATTCCTTGTTTGCCCATAGAATCTCCAACGTAGACCTCAGTCTCCCATGCCGTCCACAAGCCTGCCGCCTTAGAGTACTTCAAAAGCAGTGCACCTGGCATGAACATAAAGGCAACTAACTGATGTATATTGTCCATACATTTTTACACCCAAAACTGTTAGATATTCTGCAAGCTTCACATAAAACTATAAAAACCTAGATTATAGCATTTCACATATTGTGTATTTTTGTATTACAATTATGAACATAAAAATTGTACTTACTGTACACACTGTTGAATTTTTTTAGTTTGAATATCCCAGTGTTGTTCAGTCTGTGTAAAAGACAATCATGACACACTCCTGACATCAAGGATTTGTAGTCCTGCTCAGTTAGTGTGCAGAGTTGTCCAGGGACTTCACTAGCCATCATGCACTGCCAAAAACAACGCATACAAGATGGACTGCTATTTATCAAGGGCTTTCTGTTATTCAAATGTGGCCATCCAATGTCCCCTTCACTCTTTTCATCCCCTGTGAGAACAAAAGAGCTTTCTGTGTCTGTTGAAGGAGATGCTTCAGGGCAAGCACCCGCATGGACTATGACAGGTGAACTTTGGAAGACGCAATCTGGAGGCATGTTATCCTCAGTCTCTGCCTCAGGATCAACTACATGCAGTCCACTGGAGCCACTCCAGACACCTAATCCTTTGACCAACGGGTATTTAGGTTCTTGGTGCTGATTAAGCAGCACTTGACCTGTGTGGGGCGCCATGCTCTTGGATAAGTTAACCGAAGAGAGTGATTGATTGATCATGCTTGGATAGCTAACCCCTACATCTCCCTTCATTGTAGATGTTTGTGGTTGGAAGTTTTCACCTGGCTGTTTTAGTTTCACTTTTTCTGATCCAATAGGTCCACAATTTGTCTTGTTTTCAGTCGAGTCACTCTGTTTGTCCAGCTCATCTGATTCTGTGAGACAACTCATAAATGCCCTCTCATCCAGTCCTTCTCCAATTTCACTGCTACCCCCATTCTTGGTAAGTGAATAACTGTTGTCAAAGGGTGATAGTTTATGCCAGGAAGATAGTGAACCCCAGCTGTCACCAAGAGAGCTGGAGGATGACTCTCCATTTGGCCCAAGCCTCTCGGTGCACCCTTCCAGTTGCCATTTATGTTCCTCTAGTTCTCTGTCAGGTTCTGTGGGGCAGAGCATGTTAACTTTCCATTCCGGGTTATCTGTACTTCGTAACCTGACATGCCCTTGAATGTCCTTATGCCCACTTTCCAGTAGACATGGAGTTTGCCACGAGGACAGTGAACCAATATTACAGCTGGAAAAATTCATCACTTCACCAGCCAGGCTTTTCATGCCACCTACCACCAGATTATCAGGCGCTGTGATTTCAGTCCAGTCTATCTGTTCATTCTCTTCAGTGAGCATTGTGGGACAGTTCATATCAATCCTTCCATCCACTCCCACTGCATATAGAGAAGTAAATTCTTCCTCACTGACCTCTCCCATGATATGTGAAGAGCCTGTATCGGAGAGTGATGCTTTCTGCCAAGAGGAGAGTGAACCCCAGCTATCACCGAGGGAGCTGGTAGATGACCCTGGTGTTTCTCTGTACTTATCTGCCTCTCTTACTTTATCTATACTAGTCATTCCAGAGGTTATTGATTCAATACTGCTATTTTGCCACACCTTTTCACCATCTTCTGTGGGACACTGTGCATCAACAAGAGTAGTAGAGCTGAACCCCTGATACTGTGGAGCTCTTAGATAACTAGAGGAAGCGTATTTTCTTGGTGGTAGTAAGCAAGCCCTGGGGGTCCCTCCATGCTTCCCCATGTTATCCCCCTGTTCTCTTAGTTTCCCCCAACTAGTGGTTGGAGATCTCTCAGGTTTTCTCAAATCTGAGTGGTTCCCCAAAGCACATGCTGTGTCAGGGGTTTCCGTGACCGTCTTCAATGCTGTGATGCAAGGCCCATACGAGCCCTTACACCCACTCTTACTTTGATCGCCTGATGTAGCAAAGGCATCACAGACTGAGGCATGGTACTGACTGAACCTCCTTATAACTTCAGAGAAATTTGCTATTGAAAACTTTACAGGGACTTCCTCCAGGGATTTATAACTATTGGGGATAAAGGACCTCTCATCTGAGTTTAAGAAAGGTTGAATTTGGAAGAGCTCTTTTATCTCACCCACCAAGGACATAATCTCCATACTTAACTGATCCTTGTCTGGGCCATTTGCCAAGCTGTAGGTGTGTAGCCTCTCCATAGCCTCTTCACATATCTGTCTGGCCTGGCCAACTGGCCCTGCTGGGGATCCAAGCCATCTCTGAGTAACAACTAAAGAGAAGGCTGCCTTAACAAACAAGTGAAGCTCTAGTTTACTGGGCACTGCCTCATCTTCAGTCTTAGTTAGTAGGCCAATTTCAAAGGCCTCCTTGGCTTGGATGAGGAAGACTTCTCTTTGTGTCTTGGGACAGCTTGGAGAAAAACTAAAGGACAGAAGGCAGGTTCCTTGGGTCACCTGCAAGAAGAGAAGGCAAATTAGAATAAGAAAGAAATAATATGACAAATTGATGAAAACAATATCACATAATGCAAATCACCTGATCAATTTCAATCAGCTAAACAGTCTTTACATAGGTGTTCCCTATAGGCATCATTTAACTGCCCTTAATTTACTTCAGTTTTGTACTGAAACCCATTTTGTTTGTTAAAGATCTTACCACGTTGGACAACACATAAAGGGAGGTATATTGGCTGTAGACCACAGCCATCTTGGCTGCCTCAGCTGCTGTTAGGAGACGATGCCCTTTCGCTTTAAGGAAGGACTTCATATGTAAAAAACAGGGACACACTATTAATTACTTTTGACCAATACAAAAACTACCATAGCTTATTACACTGCTTCATGAGGTTATTCATTAAAACAGTCTTTACTACAAAAATATCATCTCACACAAAAGGCAAAACAATCATAACCTGACAATGTTTCATAAGATGAACAGCAAGGTAGAAATATCACATGGAGACAGACAGGATTTGCCACATAGCTGGATGTTAAGGAGCCATAACCAGCTTTGAGGAAACTGACAAGTAGTATCAGTCTGAGCATGCTTACTTACCAAGTCAATCTGGGGACAGGATGTAAAAGCATGAAAGTCTTTGTCGTTCATGGACACCAGAATGCTAGCCAAAAGCCCAAGGGATGTTCCAATGCCCTGGAAGATAATTATATTCCCAGTGAACCTCCCCACCCCAACATATGGGTGTCTAACAATCAAAATAGAGACAAAAATGTTAATTCTACTCAAGTACAATAAACAATCCAACTATACAGCAAACAGTACCCTCATCCATCTATCTTCCAACCTCTCTCTACCTGGTCAGGGTTGCAGGGTTGTAGTGGTCTTGAGCATATGCCAGGCAAACTATATACTGAAGCTAGTCAATCATGGGTCACAGACACTTGCAGGCTATTAAGTATAATCATACAAATCTACGTATGCACACAAAATGCACACATAATTACACTGTTATGTTTGCTTTTGTCCTCCACTCCTGTTAAAATGTTAAAATATCCTCTGTACTTAATTTCACATTTTTTAAATTCTTGTTTAGTCTATATTACAGGTACTTGTATGTTTCTCTGTATTTCTATGTGCCTTTATTATTGTAAACTGCATAAACTAGTCACGTCGTCTCGTTTCACTGTACATGTATATAGCTGAGATGACAAAAAAAGTTTACTTTGACTTTACTATATCAACCCACTCTTTCAAATCAGGAGATGTAGAGCATTTCCAATGACATCATCCTTAAAGCAGCAATTAAACAAACCTATGTGATCTTTGATCGATCTTATTACCATTTCACAAAAACAATATATAGATGAAAATCTACACCTGAAAACCTTCCCTATGATCGATCCCAAATCAAGCTAAAATTGGAGTGCAGGGCAGAGGGCGAAAATGGAGCCTGCAGTTGTCATCTTAGTTGTCATCTTGGCTCTTTATCCAAAATTTCCCAGGAACATAAAGAGCAGAGATTGTTAAACCGCTGGTGTGAGATTATTTTCTGAATATTCTATAATAAAGTTTATATTGTTTCTTGTGACCAGCCCCCGCTCTCAACAAATTTAAATTAGTAGCAGTCTGCAAGCCAGTCTGCAAAATAAACTGGGAGAAATTTATCATGGGGGAGCATAAGCATGTCACATTTATGGAGAGGTGGGGAAAGTGTGTATTGAAGGCTTGTAATATGCCCCCCCCCCCACCAGCCCTAGTCCAAGTCCAAGTCAGTGGTGAAAGAATCAGTGCTCATCTGGTGAAACTAACTGCATTGATGAAGGGTTTCTTCCTTGCTTTGTGGGTCTTCAACCCAGCTTCTAGGGGCCAGTTATGAATCAGCAATTTAAAGCAGTGCACTTCACACCACATAAAGTTTAACATTCGTTTTGTTGGTCAGTTGAGGTCATCCTTAGACTTTTGAGATTGTTGGATAAGCTGATGTTGGATAAGATCTCTGGAATTAGAAAATTGCTTCTGCCCTCTACCTGGCTGGTTTTTGGTTATTCCCAGTGTCTCTTACTTCACCTTGTTCATGTATATTGCTGTTTTAGAAATTTTGAGCTTGAAAGCAGCCTGCCTCGCAGTATAGCCTTCTGCCAGCAGAACCGGGATTAAACCAGGATTTAAAAATGCAGATTTATTAAAAATATGAAGTGGTCTCTTAATTTTTTCAGGAGCTGTATACGGCTGTAATAGTTCTAAGGCACTATCATTTTGTAGAGGACATGTGTACCTTCTTGTCAGGTAGAGGGAGAGCAAAAAAGCCAACAAGCGATGCCCATATCAGCTCAGCAGCTTCAAGCCATAGTCCTGAAATGCAAAACACTCAGTCAAAACAAATAATAAATGTGGGCTCCCAGACCCACCCAGCTGCACACAATCATACACACACAGAAGGAAGCACAGCCTCCATCCAGCAGAAATACACAGACACTGCTTACCCAGCTTCTGCAGGACCTGCCCTCGAATCTGGATACTCACTGCCTGGACAAGAATTTGCTCACTATCTGTATGGTACACCCAGTGCCCTAGCGACACAAACAGGTAATGGTGTTCAGCAAAGAAAAACACTCCTGGCCTATCAGAAACAACATACATTTAAAAGCTGCACAAAACGTCACATATGGGATGCAGAGGACACATTTCGGTGTGTCAATAATGACCACTGACCTTTTTAAAACAGAGAAAAAAACACCCGCAGAGGCAGTAAAATGTAGTATATCAGCATTTCCCATCCATATCCGTAAGGTGGACCTTAGGCATGGGATGTGGGTTCATTTCTTAGTTGGCCTGACCAATTTACATCTATTTAGCAGGAGCTTTTGTCCAAATGGACATACAAGTGAGGATCAGTAAGCAGGGTCAGCCAGTCCCTGGAGCAATTTAGGTAAAGGGTCTTGCTCAAGGCCCCAACAGTGACATCACTCTGCCAGGCATGGTATTTGAACCAGTGACCTTACCTACAAAGCCACACATCGCCTAAATATTGTATCATCAACTGATGTAATAAAGACAAAGAAAAGCCGAAGAACTAACACGCAGAAGAGCGGTTGCCCTCAGACACCAAGATCACATACCTGTCGCTCCACAGTTGTTAATCAGACTGCTGAGGATATATTCTGCCTTTTGTATTTTACCTACAGTGAGAATGAACATGTCAAAATGGCAGCGATTTCTATAAAATATTGAAATTCTGGTTTTACCTGTAAATTCATAAAACACTTGAAAGAAATTGGCATAATTCATATAAGCAAGACAAATTAAAAATAAGGAGTCTTCAAAAATTTCTTTTTGTTCAAAATACACTTAATGTGTTATTGGTCGACAAGATTCCAGAACTTCCATTCCAAGGCCACACTCCACATGCACTGACCGCTCAGCCTCCTCTCACTGGAGAACCTTGGTCAGATGACGTACCGGAGTTAACAGAGAGGCGGGCCTGTCGAATGACCACCTGGGGGGGGATGGGAGTTGCTGGATAGTGCTTGTGCAGAGCCTTAATGATACACAGCAGCTTCTTGGAGGCATCTGCCCAGTACAGGAAGCGGTCTACCAGGAACACGACAGAAATGGCAAACTGCGAGTTCCCAACTGCAATACTGGCCCTGAGAAATTTCTGAAAAAGAGCGACAAAGACACCAGAGAAACCAAAAGTGGACAGTCTGTAAATGAGTTATAGTGAATAAGCATCACTGAATGAGGTTCTCCTAAGGTTCTTTTAAATCCCAGGGGCCAAATTTCCCTTCAAATGTTATAATATTAATTTCTTGGCCTCTGTTTTTGCTACCAAGTACAGTGACAATAAAGGCATTCTGATTCTAATGTGGAAATATTTCATATTATTTACTGTTCCAGGAATTCACGCATCTTTACATGCTTCCTTTAAAATTAAATGATACAAAGTTAATATCACTGAAGGTTTTAGGAGTCCAGTACAAAGGTAACATGCAATCCCATTCTAGTATATAACTAATTACGTTGTAAATATTCCCAATTTAACTCTCCATTCGCAAACAAGTTAGTAATTCAATTATTATCACTGGCTCCTTCGCAGATATTTTTAGTGACTTTAAAAAGATCTGGATCATCCCATCACCAGTAACTGGGGCAGATGCTCGCTGATGAGATCCTGAAGGTTGGTTTTGTCCTCTGAAGTTACTGACTCCTTGTACTGCCATTTCTCTGGGACAAAGGGCCACTTCATCGCCACAGCTTCGTCCAGGAGCATGCTCAGTTCAGCAGAGAGGGATGCTGGAAGTCAGAGTCCACAGTTGCAGACTTAAATACAGTGGTACCTCGGTTCTCGAACTTAATCCATTCCGGACTCCAGATCGAATCCTAAAAAGTTCTAGTTCTGATCGAATTTTTCCCATAAGAAATAATGGAAAACCAATAAATTGGTTCTCGGTCCCCCAAAATTACACCTAAATATGTTGTTTTTTTTTTTTTTGCATTTAAACACAAAATGAACAGGATAAAACAAGAGCATTTTTTTCTTAATGGCTTCCAAAACGATA
>JABFEA020000002.1:17624283-17637253 GCA_019775915.2 Cyphomyrus plagiostoma
TGCGATGGGCTGGCCCCCCATCCAGGGTTGTTCCCTGCCTCGTGCCCGTTGCTTCCGGGATAGGCTCCGGACCCTCCACGACCCAGTAGGATAAGCGGTTTGGAAAATGGATGGATGGATGCTAAAATTAGTAAAAATGGCACTTCTTACATTTTTAATTATTTTTTGCAGCATTTATAAAAACCGTTTTGGCCATGGACCAATGGCGGTGCTTTATCCGAATTACCATTAATCTTATCTAATGTAAGCTGCATATTATTGTATAAGTGGTGCTTGTTTGTGCATCCTTGTCTTGTGTGTGCAGTGCATATGTCAGGAGATGGGGTATTGCAGTTTTCACCACACGCTACCTCAAAAAGGCAGATAACATCAAGAACCCCAGTCACCCTGTATAACCAGTGTTCCTGTTACACACTATATTCATCCTCACCACTCACATTTGCTGTTTGTTTTTGTGACATAACTTTATTTCTTTGTATTTGTCTACTTTACTTACCGCTTATGTTGTCATGGCAATCTGCAGGTGGTATTAAAATATTCCATTGTTCATCATATTAACTGCATATGACATTAAAATCAACTATATAAGGTATGTAAACTTTACATAGTATAGCTATGTAAAGTTATTGTGTCCTCTTAAACTAGGGACCAGCATGGATTCCTGTTTTAGAGATTTTTTATTTTTACAAACCTTATGGTATTATTATTTTTAAAACTGCTAAATAATTGCGACAGAGTGTGGAGGCTGTGTACAGAGGAAGCCTTCTCTAACCCTACGAAACAGGTTATTTGCACTGTTTAGGAAAACAATGAAATACTTGTGTAACTGTTAGTCTGAAAAATGCCGCCACTCTTAGAAATACATGTATTGAGTAACATTCATTTCCCTCTTAACCGAGCTCCTGCTGGTTTTCAGGTTGTAAATTTGTTCAAAAAAGCTATTACATCAGAATTGTCTGTTCTTCAGTACTTCTTAAACTGTTATCAGATATGACTATAGTTTATGTTGAGGGCTGTGTAAAACATATTATGTTTTCAATATACTGAGCAACATATACCCTATGACATAAAGGCCTCTGTATCCCTGGCCTTATAATCGCATATAGTTTATTTAATGCTATTTACTGTAAGTTTAATCAATAGCTGAGCTTGTGGAAACAACAGTCAGGTTTTGATGCACAGGAGAACTTTAAAGTACACTTACCGAAATCGGTGTTTTTGTGTCACAGTATCAGAGCAATCAGTGATCTTATCACAAAGCTCCATTTTGGTGCTTCAGAATGTGCAAATTTTAAAAAAGCAGATGTATATGCTACGGGTTGTCTTGTGCGAAGGCTTGGTCACGCCATCCCTAGTGACTGTGCAGCTCCTCTCGCACGTTAAAAACAGCAATCAAATTCAACAACCCTGTAGTTTCTTTCATTTTGCACTTGGTCTTATGTTTTCACTGTGTATTTGTATCTATACACTTTGTCCCTGTTTTGTTTTATGCAAAATTCCCCATTGATTCATCCTCCTTGACAAGCCAGTGCATTGATGGTGCTACTGTACTCTGCCGCCACATATGTCTTGAACCACTTTGTGAAGTTTCCCTTGGCCACAAAAACATAATGGTTGCCAGCAGAGATATTTAGATAGAGATCCATAATATCCACCCTCGTTTGTTCCACCAGGGGCCCAAAATGGAGAGACTGGAAAGGACAGCAGGACTGCTCAGCAGGGACCTTCTAAGTCAGTTCTCAACTGGTTCAGCCTCAGTACTAGGGATGTAACAGTACACAATATGTTATCAAACCACTCGGTACGCCTCTGACAGTTTAATATGTACATGTGAACCATGGTATTACTATATGCCTGTCATTTTCCTATATACTGGGGCAAATATAAGACAGTCGTTCTTCCTAAAAAAATACATATATTTTCGAGGGCTAGAATTTAAATGTCATTGTATAACAGCACATGGTGCAAAGTATCCACCTCCTAGCTAAAGGTTGCCACATACTTCACATGAAATCGAGCAACACTGCCAGAGTAAGACGATAGCTGTGCTAGGCCTTGCTGGGCGACCTCTCCCCCTACTCCCTCCCTGACCTGGGAGAGCGCTGCCCCAGTGTCCACACTGCTGGCCACTTTCAGCTGCAGCACAAATGTCTCCTACCCCTTGCAGCTGCTGCTACTGTATTTTGGCAGTCAAACTTGAGCTAGTGGTGGTGAGAGAAGCAGAAATCCATTAAGGCAGAGCATCCCCTTGTCAGTGTGTCTCGTTGTGGCCTTCAGGTAGCTAACGTGCGGCTGGCCTCTGTGCTGCTTCATTCCGGCTGTTGGGGAGTGAGCAGCAGCCACGATCTCCCAGTGCCACAGTGGCTAATGTGCCCTAACTTCCCCGATGGCCGCCTAAAACCCCACTCACTCAGCACTGAGCCATTAAGCCAGCTGCTAATGCTCCTGTTGCGTCATGCTAGTGCTTTTCTTCCAAGAGCTTCTCTTTGGCATCCTGCAGTTACAAAGATAGCTCATGGATGATTTTAGCTGCCATTCGCTTCACTGTTCCCTAATGGGACACTTCTGATGCACGTCTTTTGACTCTTTATTTACTTTTGGGAGCTTCCTGGAATTTTCTTGGAAATGAATTCCAAAAATGTTATGCTGGTAAAGTTTTATATTCAGATGCAGAGCTCATGGGGATTTACCCATTTAATTTTGCTAAGGGAACAAAACCAGATCACACCAGGAGCAACAGATACAAAGGGGAGCTGGTGCACTGCATGCTGTATGATATTTAAATGGCCATTATTTATTAGGTCTTTGTATCAGGAAGCACTCCTAGTTTCAATGAATTTATTTCACTGGAACAGTATTTTGTAAATGTCAGGACATTTGTAAGGTTTAGATAATAATATAGTTTCTTTTGCATGTTAATTGAAACTCGCATTAGAACACATTTTGGTATCAGTATTTCTTTTTCATCTGTTCTTAGACTTTGACTTCATATTTTTTGGGATACATAAGGCTACATGAGTAGTGTAGTTCTTGAACAGAGAAAATCGTCGCACACCTCTCCCATCTGTTCAAGAACTACACTGCTCACGTAGCCAAAACAGATCCATTAAGATCACAAAAGATCCCACGCACCTGGCACATGAGCTGTTTGAACTTCAGCCCTCTGGTAAACGTTACTACAGTATGCATTGCAGAACAACCAGATTTAATAAGAGCTTCTTCCCCCAGGCCATCAGAATACTAAACTCTAATGTACATAAGTTAAAACTCCCTCTTACTCACTTTGCACTTTACTACCACAATGGGTATTAAGTTTGCATTTTATTTATGTAGTGCAATAATATAATCACTGTGAATACTGTATATACATAGTGCAATAATACAATCACTGTGAAATGATGTGCAATAATTTATATTATATCATATTCAGCACTGACTGGTCCTACATTTCTGTTATATTGTTTTGCATATTTAGTGTGTGTCCTGTGCTACCTTATGCTGTCTTACTTAAAGTGGAATTTTGTTGTAATCTCCATATGTTGTCTAAGCGCCCTTGTCCTTTTATGTCGGGACATTGAGCCTAGAGATACACAATTTCATTCAGCTATGCATCTGTTGTTGTACTGTTGCATGGTATGAATGACAATAAAGTTCACTTACTTACTTAGGATCTGTGTCAGTGGTCTTTATCTGCTTTGTATTTAGTGTCAAAGTATTACCAAACAAGCATGTCTGTATATCCATCCATCCATCCATCTATTTTCTATACCCATTTGTCATGTGTTGGATAGCGGGGGTCTGGAGCCTATCCTGGAAACTATGGGTGCAAAATAGGGAAGAATAAAGGATGAGGTGCCAACCCTTCACAGGGTACACACAGGGAACTGGTCCCCATAATGGAAAAAAACAGGTATTCATCACGTTGTGGGGACATTGTATCCTCATACGGTAAGGTATACCTGCCCATACACATATACAAATCTCACACAGTCTGTATAATTATACAAAAATTTCACCACCTGTTCTTGTGCAGTTTAGGCTTATATTTTTTGGTTTGAATTGAAAGGATGTTGGGTGATTTTCCAAAACACCTGTTCTTAAGGACAGTCACTCCATGCAGGGTTCTAGCTTCCGGGGAAGCCCTATTTGCCTGGGCGAACCACCACTTCCCAAGTCACATACACGTGCATACATATATAGACGTGGGAAAGTTTGTTGGTACTGTTGTGAGTGGAATCAGAAGATAGTGACGCAGATCAGCCTCGGGTAAAGGTAACCGGGGGGGCAGAGCTGAAGATGGTAGTCGGTAATCCGGGTGAGGGTCTGGTGTTGGCATCGCTTCCAGAAGGGTTGAGGCGAACATCCAGGTCAGTGTTCCAGGCAAGGGTCAGCGATCCTGGGCAGACACACGCACTCTAGTAGGCAAAGCAGTGGTCGAAACACAGAGAACCAGACATAGAGAAAATTGCGTGAACTCAGGGCACACCATGAAGATCTTGCGTAGATCAATGAACCAGGTCACCATAAATAAAGAACTGATGAGGAGAGAACTTGAAATAGCTGAGGTAGGTATGTCTTGAACTGGAGCAACCGGCAAAACCAGAAAACGGGGCAATAGGGTTCATCACTTCAGGGAAGCCCTATCGATCGGCATCCCAGGGGGGGCATGGCTGGGATGACCATAATGTGTGCGCCGGGGCAATCCATGACAGGTACCCTTACAGTTGACTGAAATAATGCTTTGTTTCTTCTGAAAGCTGATTCAATTAAAAGCATCTGTCCAATGTACACCCACATGCCTTTAGTATGTGATAGAGTAAGCCAATAAAACTGTGAAAAGAAATTATTTGTTGTTCATTTTACAAATATGTGCTAAAATAGCATGGACATTTTGTTGGTGTCTCTAAAGAGACTATTTATCCTTGCATTATTGTCATGTTTCAAACTAAGTATTTAACCTTAATTAGTATCACAGGTGCCTTCAAACTTTTCATCAGCCAGTCTGCCTATATTTAAAGGGAAAGAACCTGCTACTGTGTTGTTCGGTATCATTGTGTGTATCACACTGAATATGGACCACAGAAAGCAAAGGAGAGAGCTGTCTGCGGAGCTCAGGAAGGAGATTATAGTTAACCCTGTTAAAGGTAAAGGCTATAAGACCATCTCCAAGCAGCTTCATGTTCCTGTGACCACAGTTGCCAATAGTAAAAAGCATGAGGTTCATGGGACTGTAGCCAACCTTCCAGGACATGGACACAAGAGGAAATGCAACCCCAGGTTCATCAGAAGGGTAGTGCAGATGGTAGAAAAAGAGCCAAGAAAACCATCAAACCATTCAAGCTGAGCTCCAAGGTCAAGGTATGTCACTTTCTGGATCGTACCATCTGTCACGTTTTGAAGATTGGGCCAAACTACCTGTTAGCAAGTGCAGACATCTCATTGTGAAGTAGGCTACATAGATCTCTTAACAGTGATTGCTGCGAAAGGTGGTTCCACAGAATATTAAGGGTACCATGTGTATTTTTTTGTTGTCTGCCATTTGATTCAGTTGAATAAATCAAAAGCAAAGTCTGATTAGTGTTAAATATGGAATAAACAATAAGGGATGCCATTAAACTTTTGTCAACTTCAAGATTTCAGAGATTGTAACACTGTTTTCCTTTTGTGGAAGGGTACCAACAAATGTGCATGGCATCGCTGTCAGTAACAGGGTTATTACTGCAGGCAGTTAATACCGCCAGTAACATTATATATAGGCACAATAACAACATAAGAAAAATAAGCACTGTTTTCTAAACGACGTCCATTAAAATACCGCACTCATTCAATGATGAGGAGGTCAGTGGCGATGTAAATCGGGTGCAGTCCCGCTACGTATGGCCACAGCAGGAATAGACACAGAATTATATTGATTAGATGGAGAATGTTCGGAAAATGGAATGTAGTGAGCGGATAAACACACAACGGTCTCATATTTATTTTTATTTCAGGATCCTTAATGTAAGGAAAATAAAATTATAACCTATAACACAATTTTTATCTCTCCCCTTAAACGTCTGAGGGGAGGGTTTCAGGGGAGCCGAGCTCCCCGTAGGTCCAGACCACAGAAGCAAACCCGTATATTAAAATAAGACTTAATGAACTTCAGTGGTCATACTAACGCGGCGGTGCACTGGTTTCGCAATGTACCGCGGAGCACACGCCCATTGAGCAGTACTTATGAAGTCTTGATGCTTCTCTGTAAGTCCTCGTACACATCGCGATCGGATACTCGGAGGGGAGACCCCTGTGTAGCTCGGGCTGAACTTTTCTGTTGTGGAACAGCATTTTTCAAAGGTAATGTCTGCTTTTCTGATAAGTCCCGGGATCACACCACTTTTCTTATTCAGCATTTATGCGGGAAACGCGCTCTGCATTGTCAAAGCTACGGTTGTCTAATAGAAGGTGCAGTCGAGTCAGATGGCAGTACATCTAATATCTGACACATGGCTAGTGATTATATTCGAGTCGAAATAATTGCTTGGATGTGTGATAAGAAAGTATGAGAAAAGCGAACATTGTTTATACAAGTGTCTTTCCCCAATCTAAAACTGGCAACTGATAACTGTACATTTTAAGACCTGTACGACGGATGGGGAACAGAAACTCTGGGAAGTTGCACTGTGCGAAATAACATCAAATGTGATAAATTGCGAAACAATTGATATTTTGGCTATGCATTCTATGTAAATATAATAATTATATACGTTAAGAGGACTATATATGTTATACAGCAAAAGAGAAATACGGTAAAGGGCAAAAGTGATTGTCTCACTTTACTGGAAATAAGGTTTTAACCATAAATCTTAACACCATACCCAGTGACTACCCAGTGAGTATTTTCTTTTTTTTTATTTGCATCATTCATTTGCTTAAAGGGTAGTTTTATTCAAATCATGTAGCATAGGTTACTGTTTTTCCCCTGTCTAGGCTGTAAGACTTGCAGAGAGATACATATTTGTGATGGACGATAGCGTGAAGGACAAGAGATGAAGGACGCTGCTGCAGTTCAATCTCAGAGAAATAGGAAAGAACGTCTGCGTTATGACAAGAACAAACAGAATTGTTATTAGAAGTGTGACTTCATCTTTGGGGATCTGGTGTGTGTGTGTGTGTGTGTGTGTGTGTGTGTGTGTGTGTGTGTGTGTGTGTGTGTGTGTGTGTGTGTGTGTGTGACAGAGAGAGAGTGAGAGAGAGAGAGAGAGAGAGAGAGAATAAGTGAAGGCAGACCACACACGTTCACACACAGAGACATTCTGAAGACATGTTTATGTGTGGAAAAGGAAATGGCAATCACTTATCACAGACACATTTTTTATGTGTTTGATGAGTATTAAACTTTGATAGTCAATGTTGCCTATGGGGATTTGTGGGAAATAGGTTGTATTCCCTGGACAATAAACAATTTATCTTTTGACTAAATGTTAAGTGAGGTCAAGTATATTTATGTTGATAAAAACATACCACCCAGGAAGTGCAATTAATATTTACCAGCAATCATTTAAGGAATTCATAAATATTAGATAAGACTTCAAATTATTTTCACTTTCACAGTAGAGTCACCTAAAAGAATAATACATGAAATGGGGAAAGGGAATACTGAAGGTAGTCAGAAGACAACAGAGGAGAGGAACAAGAAACCGCTAGCATTTTATAAAATAGAAAGAGCGGGCTTGGTCATGGTCAAAGCCAAAATCTATCAATGAGCTGCTTCTCTGTGTTGCTCTTTGTGAGTCAGCAGAATGAAGGCTGCACCTGTGAGCCACATTTCCTTAAGTCACAATAATGCATGAGAACTGTTCATTTATATTGGGGCTGTGAATCAATTTTAAAAGACTGACTAATGATATTTGCACATTATTAGCAATGATTCACACCTGCCCCCCATCTAACCTTGTTACTTGTGTATATACAGTGGGTACGGAAAGTATTCAAACCCCCTTAAATTTTTCAGTCTTTGTTATATTGCAGCCATTTGTTAAAATCATTTAAGTTTATTTTTTCCTCATTAATGTACATGAAGCACCCCATATTGACAGAAAAACACAGAATTGTTGACATTTTTGCAGATTTATTAAAAAAAGAAAAATTGAAATATCACATGGTCCTAAGCTTTCCGACCCTTTGCTGTGACACTCATATATTTAACTCAGGTGCTGTCCATTTCTTCTGATCATCCTTGAGATAGTTCTGCACCTTCATTTGAGTCCAGTTGTGTTTGATTATACTGACTGGACTTGATTAGGAAAGCCACACACCTGTCTATATAAGACCTTACAGCTCACAGTGCATGTCAGAGCAAATGAGAATCATGAGGTCAAAGGAACTGCCTGAAGAGCTCAGAGACAGAATTGTGGCAAGGCACAGATCTGGCCAAGGTTACAAAAAAATTTTCTGCTGCACTTAAGGTTCCTAAGAGCACAATGGCCTCCATAATCCTTAAGTGGAAGACGTTTGGGACGACCAGAGTGGAGCGGGCCATACTTCAGCACCACACTAGTCCGAGTGGAACAGTGTGAATTTTTGCCAGTGGCTAGAGTGCCAATCCTGCTACCAACCCCCACATTCTCCCTGTAAGTTGGGGGACCTCCTTGCAGGGCTGGATGCAGATTAATGTCATAACCTGGATGAAGCAATTGCAGAGTAAGGGCCTTCCTGAAGTCCCCATCAGAGTAGGGTCACTCCTGGCATTCACAGAATTCCAAATTTCCGATTGCTGGCACAGATCCCTAGCCTCAGAGCCACCACTCCGATCACCACATGCATCCAAGACAAAGTTAAAATAGGCTTTGATTGGTTATTTTTGTGTCTGTAAAGCTCCTTTGTTGTGTTTTCTAGAAGTTGAATCTATATATTTTTTTGCTGTAAAAGGTGGTCGATTTTATCCAAGTCTTTGAGCACCATACCAAGTCTGTTTACTGTAATGTCCTTACCATCCAAAGGTTTAGCCTCCTGAGACCCAAGGAAAAAAATGTCCATCAATTTAATTGGGAGGGAATAAGACATCTTACAATTTAGATTTTTTTCAAATTTATTTTTTTTAATTTCACAGCACGTCCTCCTTAGTGTAGAACAGGAATAAACATGTTTCCTTACATCAGTGAAAAGATAGATGCAAAAACAACATGTCCACTACAATGGACATAAATAAACGGGTGGGGTCTCAGGAGGTTAGGATTTTCTGGGTCCTCAGTTGCTTAAAATCCATCTTCATTTAAGTCTGTTTGTGCCATCTCTTGCACTAGCAGACAGAGGGTCAGTAGGCCCCCAGTTTATGGTGCACACCATGTATTCTTCTGTATTTTCAGTAGAATGTGCTGGAACAGCAGGGGACTCCCTGGGATGGTGCAGGTGACCTGTCATATAAACGCTCAGTCTTTTGTATTTTTGCCCATCGCTTTTGTTTTAATTCCTTGTTTTTCAACATGCTTTATATCATCCAAGGACATAGAGAACATAGCCAATTCATTATTAACCTCAAGCAATTGCAATTATTTTTTTAAATGCAGAATGGGCTAATATCCCCATAATTGTTACGAGATGTTTTCCACTGCTGGCATCATATGTTTCCTCCCCTGAATTCCATTCCTGCTTTGTTGTCACCCTCTGCAGAGGCAGACCCTCAGCCTGCTGGGGATCCTCTTCCTCAGCATGTCTTTTATCACCCATTGTGCCAAAGGCGTTCCCCTCCCTGTGGTCCATCAGCCTGCACAATGACATATAAATATTACCAAGGCCGGATGTACCCTTTCAGGGGCCTTATGAAAAGCTTCACTGGGGAGACCTTCCCCCATCAAGGAAATTGATGATCATATGGGAAGCAAGTCACAAGCAGTCTGCAATGCAAGTAATCAGAGGCCTTCAGCTATTCTGTCTATAGCTAGAGTCAACCATGTTTTTGCTTGCACATAAATATTTTCATTTGAAGTCCAGTGGTGCCTGCGGTTCACGAACGCTGTGGTCTTCGAACAATGTACTTCGCGACAAAAGAATCGTGAAAAAAATGCATTGGTTTGCGTACAAGATTTGGTCAACGAACAGATTACTTATCTTTATACTAGTGTAGCACTGACAGGGCGCATGTCCCACCATCCCCCGTGTGCATTTGTAAATAGAAGGACCACAACGATCACCGAACCCAAATATGCACATGGGAAACACAAGGTTGTCAGACGCCGAACTGCAAGATGCACACACAATGGAAGAAGTACGTAAGGGTCGGACCGGGTACACATAAGACACAGGCAAACCCACGCGCAACAATAGGGAAATGCAACCATTAACATCAACAACAACAACAATACACTATATTGTGTTTTTCTTAAATGTTTTTAGTATATAAACCAGAAAATGAATTAACAAAAATATTTGGTATAGTCTTGTGAACGAATTAATCGAATTTAAATGCATTTTTATGTGGAAAATTGCCTTGGTTTGCGTAAAAATTGGTTTCCTTGAACGGATTGTGCTCATGAATCGCAGCCCGCACTGTGCATAATTTTTAATTTTTTTCATTTTGTATAATTATTATTATAAACAGGGATTGACATCACTGGTACCCAAGTAGTAAGTACGCATTGACCTTTAAAAGCGATACGTGCGGCAATCGATTAATGTAACAGCGCAAATACGTATGTAGGTATTTTAGGCTATATGCATTAGCGCCAATATGACAAGGAATTACTGTACATTTTTACCTCTATACCGCAAAAGTACGAATAAGCATGGGTTAAAATTCACGATAATTCCCTGCCATTTCGGCGCAAAAGCACGTAAAATACATACGTATTTGCGCTGTTACATTAATCGATTGCCGCACGTATCGCTTTTAAAGGTCAATGCGTACTTGCGTACCAGTGTTGTCAATCCCTGTTTATAAATTATATAATGTGATTTTTTTTTCTCCATGACTTGGTCAACTTGTGCTGATCGGGCCCTAGGCAGCTTGCCTATGCTTGGGTCCGACCCTGGATTCTAATAATGGATTCATTGACTTATCTTCAGTGATGGTAACTATCTCGTGTGTTAGTTAACTGACTGGCTTTTATACCTCATGCATAGCCCTCGACCATTACATTCACATACCCTGGCATGTCACTGCAACCCGAACTAGTTGATAAAGTGTTTAGTATTTTAAGTGAACCCGGGTTTATTCATGACAGGAGCAGCACTTATGCCCTTTTCTACAATAAAACTTTTAGCCCATTGTGTTCTTGTAAAATCATTGCTGGCAGGAAGAGTTGTGCAGCTTTCTTCTTCTTAGTTGTTTTCTGTATCTGTTTTTCTGGCAATTTCCGCTTTTGACGCATCTAGGGAGTTTTGTCAGCTTGCAGAAAGGACTTCAGCAATCAGCGAGGAAGTTGAAAGATAAGGGGCTGTTCTCTTCTGAATCACCACATGAGATAAAACACTAGAGATAAAAGCCCCAGAAGCATACTGAGTATACAGAAAACTCTGAGGAAGCTTGTTTTGACAATTATCTTAGCATGGCAGTTTCAGCCGTGCAGGAGACTAATAACCTTGTATTCAACAAGACAAATGACAGAACTCTAATGTGTCAAGCTCCCTCCAAATGCCTTTTCTAACTGATCCGTGAATAGATATCTTTGGAGGGGACTGGTCATTTTCGCAAGTCATTTTTTTCTCATTTTTCATAGTTCTTTATTTTTCTGTCCCACACATTTTAACCATCTTGCCACCCTAAGATATTCTGCGTGTTACGTATTAATATTTATTTGCTGTTTTTACAACGTGTCGATAGATGACACTGCCACATATGTTCAAGTGAGTGGAAAGAGAACAGTAATACTCCATTAAAGGAAGCAGAGTTGTGTTCAAGTGAATCTGTGTGGCGGCTGTGTTACTGGACTCCTCTCAAACATTACCGGATATTTCCCCTGGACATAACACTGTGCATGGGCATTGATACTCTGCACATGGACACTCTGCTTGTGACTCGCTTCCCACAAAATATATGTACCGTGAGTAATACCTCAGAACTCGAATTTAATCCGTTCAGAACTCCGGATCGAATCCAATAAAGTTCGAGTTCTGATTGAATTTTCCCCATAAGAAATAATGGAAAACCAATTACTTGTTCCCCGGCCCCAAAAAATTAAACTTAAATATGTTTTTTTTAGCATTTAAACACAAAACGAACCGAATAAAAGAAGAAGAGGATATACTGTACTAAACACATCTAAGCACATGTATCAAAACAGTAAGTTGTAAAGTAAGAAAATAAATGTATCCAAACAATATGTAAATTAAAAAAAAAAAAAATGTGTCCTGCTCCGCTTCTTCCGTGTGCCACGCCCCCTCGTTAACCCCGTGTGGAATCCCCGCGTTTCTGGTTGTTTTCCTTAGCCCTTTGTATTTAGTCAGCGTTTCAGGTTGTTTTCCCAGTCCAGCCATTGTATTGTCCGTCTGCATTACCTGCAATTAAACCCTGTATTCCGCGATACCCTGACGTCTGCGCCTTTGTCTCCGTTTCAACCCCACTCGGCAGGACAATATTATTATAATAAAATGTATTAATGGTTTATTATTAATATTTAAATAATGAATAATATATTTTATTATATAATAATTACTGTTACTGTCTCTCGTTGTCTAAATGTATTTTTACTGTCTAAATATATGTATTCGGCTAGTGTAAAATGCACAATGCTATCACAACTAATGTGAGGCTGATGGTGCGTTCACACCGCCGGCGGCAAGAGCGTCAAAGTGGCCGGAAGTCATTCATTTTCAATGTGAAAATGTGAATTCGAGTTCTAATGAGTTGATGAACAGTGCTGCTGTTTGAAACCATCCAAGTTCACAGAATAGAAACGCCAAGTGCATTATGGGATTGACAGGATCAAACAGCTCTTAGCTCATGTCTCAAAGTCCCCTAGGTGGGTCACAGCAGGAAAAAAATAAAATTATA
>JABFEA020000002.1:17637353-17656815 GCA_019775915.2 Cyphomyrus plagiostoma
CTTAAAAAAATAGGATATGACAATTCAGTCTAGAAGGCAACAGGATGTACTTCTGCTAAAGTTTGTTTTTATAATGAAGTACAGACAATTGCATTTTGTTTAAAGCATTATATCAGTTTCAAGCGTGTGCTGGACCTCCTGCAGTTACTGCACACACCTTCTTTATGGGCTTCTTTCTTCTCCGTGACCCTTTAATGTGGGCCTTTCCTATCTCACCGAGATTCTCTCTCAGAAAGCATTATGAATCCTGTGAATCCTCCTGTCAGGACATCCTGTTTCTGTAATTACCGGCCAGGCTGGGGTCATATTCTGAGGTCTTCATCTTCAATCACTTCATTCCACCCTCTGAAAAGACATGGAGATGTTAGGCAGTTCCCTCTGGTGGACAATAGAGATATAGCACCAAAGATCCAAACCATATTAATTTAATAAAAATAACAATAATAATAATGGATATTAGTATATAACGATAATAATAACATTATATAATATTATAAGGGATATATATCTATATATGCATTTTTATTGCTCTTAAGATTGTATATTATTTTAAATATGATATATATGGATGTTGCACAGAATGAGTACCTAGTGTTTTTTTTTTTTTTTCGTGTGTGTAGTTCAGGCGTTAGTATTTGGGACTTAATGTACTTATTTGCTGCTGGTTTTCTGCAAAGTTGTGGCGCCAATGTTTTTTTGTCAGCCAATCGGGAGGTGAGGAGAGAGAGAGCCTGAGCGTCTGGGGGAATACAGTGCTACCTCGGTTCTCGAACTTAATGGTATTAGTTTGGAAAACTATTCTTACAACAGTTTTAAACCCTGGGTCCGACATTCTGTATAATGTATGTCCTAAATTGCAGCCTTTGCGATTTGCTAATCGCATTGTTTTAAATCGCGATTTCGATTTGAAATTGAAAAATCGTTCACCCCTACATACCAACACACATTTGGTACCCGTAATTTGTGATCACACATAACTTTTTTTCCTTATACTAGTCTCAGAGGATAGTAGGGTTTAACTCTTTCAGAATAGAGCTTGCTCAGGCTGTTGAGTGGAGTCGGGAAGAGAATATTAGACCTTCTCATGCCATGGTTCTAAGTGGTGTTCCTATGGAAGTTAGTAATGATACTGTTGCAAAAGTATTGAACACAGTAAAAGTTTTTGGTCGCACCAAGATACAGTGTCGCCATGGGAACTCAACTAGTAGAGGGTTGTTTATATTAGTGGAGGCTAATGCCGAGTTGGACTCCTGCTAGTGTTCTTCCATAGGTTGGCATTGAGGGGGAAGCAGGGCCATGGACTGTGCATGTAGTTCAGAGTTTAGTCGTTCCAGATTCTGACCCTATCGGCGACATTTTCCATTCAAAGTTGTTGATGTTATTGCAGCAAGAAGGTAAATTTGTGGAAGATTATTATTATTATGCCATCTGATCCTGCCAGGGTTGGCGTGGATTTGATGAACACCATAGGCAGGTTGATGGACAAATGTAACCAAGGGTCTACTGATAGGCCTAGTTATAGGAAACTAAGGTTGTTTTCTGGATCAAAACCAGTTCCCCCTGATGAAGAAGAATATGATGCTTGGATGGAACAATCGACTTGGATGATTAGTGAGTGCCAATATAGTGATGCCATAAAGAGGCAGCGTAAAGTGGAAAGTTTAAAAGGACGTGCTGCTGATATAGTTAGATTTATGAAAGTTAGCCATCTGTCTGCTACAACTACGGACTACTTAACTGCTCATGACACTGTTTATGGTGCTACAGAGAGTGGAATTGACCTTATGGTGAAATTTAGACACACTTATCAGGAGGAAGGAGAGAGCCTCTCTGATTTCCTTTATTGCCTTCATAAACTGCTTCTTTGAGCTCTTTAAAAGGGCAGAATTGATGCTGCCAGCATGGACAGAGCCAGGATGGAACAGTTGGCTAAGGGTGCACTTACAAATGACATGATTGTCAGAATAAGTCATACGTCAGGAGATTCTCCTACCTTTTCTCAATTAATGCGAGAGGTGAGAGAAGAAGAGAATTGGATTAAGGCTTGGGAAGGGGAGAAGACTGCTGCAAGAGTGACAACTGCTGCTGTTTCCCGAGCACCCATAGTGCCTGAAATAGATCGCCTGAGAGAGGAAGTAAGGGAGTTATCCAATCAAGTAAGCAGATTGTTAAATGCAGCTCCAGTCACTGCTGTTCCCGAATGTGCAAAGGCGAAAGCTGGACCTGTAAATCACATGTCAGATGTTATGGCTCATGAAGTGTTATCCAGGGGGAAGCCTACTCAGTCTTTTCCACCCATAATTTTCTGTTACACGTGTGGGGAGGATGGACACACAAAACAGGAGTGTAAGGGTTCCGAAGACCTGAGGAAAGTAAATGAGAAGCTGATTAAGAAGGCAGTGAAGGAGCGGCACGGGGCTCCAACTGAGACTCGTTCCACCACTTGTTCCTCTAATGTGGGGTCTAATGTGACACAGCTGCCCAAAGGTCTGGTCAGCCCCTCATCTGTCGTACCAGTCCAAATAGAAGGGGTTTATGCAAGAGCTTTGCTTGATAGTGGGTCTAAGGTAACAATTCTATATTGTAGTTTTTATGATGCTTACCTGAAGCATTTGCCTCTTATGCCTGTACAAAATCTTGAGATATGGGGTTTGAATTCCCATCAGTACCCTTATGATGGTTACCTACCTATCTGACTTGAATTCACAGAAGATGTTGCCGGAGCGCCTCAGACTGTTGAAGTTCTAGCCTTAGTCTGTCCAGATGCTGTCAGAGATGAAAACCATTTTGTTCGGGACGAACACCCGTTTAGTGAAGGAGCTTTTTCATGTCGTGTATGGAAAGAGCTGGAGAGAGATTCTTAAATACTCTGACTGTATGTCCTGTGTTTAGGGAAGCTTACGAGGCCCTCAACCAAAGTGTTGTTTCATCTGATGAAATTGACCGACATAGAACTGTCATGAACTCAACATAAATGTCTTACCTTGCGCCCAGGCCAAGAGTTTTGTTTCGCTGGCACACCAAAGTTTCCTGGGCAGTTAGCTGATGATCTCGTATTAGTAGACCAGCCCACTGACACCTACTCCCCTGATAGGTTACAGGTGAGGCCAGATGTACTCCCTGCCTCTGTAGTGTTCAGTAAACGCATCATGGTGACTGTTAATTATTATTTCCGCCCAGCCGATTGACTTGAAACGAGGAACCTGTCTCGCATATATTTTTCCTGTAACTCCAATGTCACAGGTAGTTGCTTCTCATGGCCCAGAGTGCCCCATAACTCTTACTTCTTTTAATTTTGGGGACTCTCCCATGTCAGAGGAGGCAAGGAGGCATCTGTGTGAGAAAATGATGGAAAGTAGTGACATATTTTCCTGTAGCAAGTGGGTTGTAGGTTGTTCTAAGAGCACCATGCACTGTATAAGGCTTAATGATGAAAAGCCCTTTTGGGAAAGATCATGCCGGTTGCCCCCTTCTGACTTTAAGGATGTTCAACATCACCTGCAGGAGCTTCAGAAGAATGGCATCATTTTCGAATCACAAAGTTCGTACGCGTCTCCCATTGTAGTGGTGCGCAAAAAGTCAGGGAAGGTGAGGATGTGTGTTGACTACAGGACTCTTAATCTACTGACTGTACTGGACCAATACACTGTCCCCAGAGTAGAGGGTGCATTGAATTGTTTGTCTGGAAGCAAGTGGTTTACCGTTTTTGATCTGAGAAGCGGGTATTACCAAAAACCTATGAGTGATACGGATAACGAGAAGACAGCCTTTATCTGCCCTCTGGGTTTTTATCAGCTTGAACGTATGTCTCTCGGGAGATATATGGTAGGGGGTCTTGGGAGCTCCTGCCACCTTTCAGAGGGTCATGGAGCAGACGGTTGGGGACATGAATTTTCTTGAAGTTCTGGTCTGTTTGAATGATCTAATAGTTTTTGCTCAAACAATTGAAGAACATGAGGAGCACTTAAAATCAATTAAAGGTGCTTGATCGGTTGAGGGAGGGAGGTTTAAAATTGTCCTTGGACAAGTGCCAATTTGGTAGGACATCCTTTTTCTACGTGGGGCATATTGTATCTGCAGATGGCATAGCAACTGACCCCTCTAAGGTAGAGGCAGTTGTTTCATAGCCACAGAGAGTGACAGAGCTTAGGTCCTTTCTGTGGTTCTGTGGGTATTATCGCTGATTTGTCAAATATTTTTCATGATTGTATTAACCCCTAAATGAACTTTTATGGGGAAATTTTTCTCGGTGTGGTTCAAAGAAACAGAACCCTGACAGTGACACCTCGTCTAAGATTCACTTGAAGCCCTCTGAACCTTTTGGCTCGAGATGGAGTAATGTATGTGAAAATGTTTTCCAAGAGTTAGGGTTACTGACCCAAGCCTCTGTGTTAGCCTTTGCAGACTCTAAGAGGCCATATGAACCTTTTCATATGTTCTACATGTTGATGCCAGTCTGGACGGGCTTGGAGGCATTCTATATCAGAACTATGTTGATGGCTTACGCCCTGTTGCATTCATCGGTCACAGCCTATCACCACCTGAGAAAAACTACCCAGTGCATAAACTACAGTTTTTAGTGTTGAAGTGGGCTTTTGTTGACAATTATTGTTCACAGCAATAGAGACAGCGACTGTCTCTATTGCTGTGAACAATAACTGTCAACAAAAAACGCGTTCTGTGAACAAAAGCGTACGCCGATCCCGAATCCCCTCCCCCAAAGCATACGGTTTGTACGCTTGTGAAAATGTTGAACCACCCCTTAATAGTGTGGATCACTATTTTCTTTTTGATCCTCACAATTTTGGAATCCAGTCGCGGGCCAGATTGAACGGCTCAGCGGGCCGCCAGTTGATGATCAGTGGACTACACGATTACCTTTATGGTGCCACTTTTGAAGTGAGAACGGATAACAGTCCTTTCACCAACATCACAACATCGGCAGAGCTAGATGCTACTGGGCACCCATGGCTCTCTGCGCTGTCCACTTACAACTTTTGTATGAAGTATAGGCCAGGGTGTAAGAACATCGATGCAGACTCTCTAGGCGCCCACACAGCAGTTTATCATTGGATGGTGAGTGGCAAGAAATTTCCGCCCCTGGGGTGCAAGCCATTTGCCAGGGTGTGTCAGTAAGGAAGAAAGATAACTTTTCATTTCATCCATGCGGCATGCAGGGTGGAACACAAATGTTTGCTGTTCCAAATGTTTACTGTCAAACTACTGCTGTAATGTCTGAGCAGTTTCTTAGGTTCAGTTCTAGTGACCTCCAAGCTGCTCAAGCTGCTCAAAAGCTGCTGTGTTTCTTGTATTGGAGAAGTATGGTTAGCTGTGTTTCAAGCAAAATCTGCTGGTAACCTGCTAAGCAACCACCCAAATATAAGAGTTTTCAAGAGAGAATGAGAGAAGTTGAAAGTTGATTATCATTTGTTATATCGAACCACTACATTTTCCGATCAACGAGTAAGACAACAACTTGTGCTCCCTAAACAGTTTCATAATGATGTTCCGAAATTTCTTCATGATCAAAATGGACATCTATGGTTTGAAAAGACCTATGCACTTGCTCGTGACAGATTTTTCTGGCCACGTATGAAGCTTGATATTGAAGAGTACTGCAAGCTATGTGAGCACTGCATAAAAACGAAGACTTTGCCCCAGAGGGCCGCACCACTCTCTCATGTGCACAGCTTGGGACCTTGTGTGCATTGACTTCCTTACCATTTAACCAGACTCCAGGAATGTGTGTAATGTATTGGTCATTACAGACCATTTCACCCCATAAGCACGAGCTTTTTCCACGAGAGACCAGAAAGCTGTGACAGTAGCGAAGACACTGTGGGAAAAATACTTTGTCCATTATGGTCTCCCCACACGTATACATTCGGATCAAGGGAGAGATTTTGAAAGCGGATTGGTAAAAGACATGCTGAAGATGTTGGGTGTGAAGAAATCATGGACTTCACCGTATTACCCCCAAGGCGATCCTCAGCCAGAGAGGTTCAATCGGACCTTGCTAGATATGTTGGGAATGCTAGAACCCAGTCAAAAGTCCAAATGGAGTCAGCACGTCACTCATCTAGTGCATGCTTATAATTACACTACAAACAAGGCAACTGAATTCTCACCTTATTTCCTTATGATATAAAATTATTAGCAGGATGCTACAGCCAGCAGCAAATTCCTCATTGCCTTCCTGCTTCCTTTGGTGGCCATTGTGGGGAGTTATGTGGCTGTCAGCTCCAGCATCACTCGGCGTGGCCGGCGTCGGACCTACCGCTTCTTTCGCTTAGTGGTGGCAGTAGTGGTGAGCTTCGTGCTCTGCTGGGCACCCTACCACCTTTTCTGCCTGTTGGACACAGGTCTCCACAAGATATACCATATGAACTTTATTTATAAAGCACTTTAAAACAACCACACAGGACCAAAGTGCTGTGCAGAGAATTTAAAATGAAACAATTAAAATTATGTAAATAAAAGCTAATAAAATAAGCACATATACAGAATAAGATGATATACCATCAAATGAAATAAACCAAAACCAACATCTCGCAAGGGATCGAAAGGCAAAGAAAAGAGATGGGTTTTCAGGTGGGATTTAAAAACATACGGAGAAGAAGCCTGTCTAACATGCAAGGGCAGATCATTCCACATTTTCGGAGCTGCAGCAGCTTAAGTATTGTATCTGTGTATCTGCAGAAATTCACCAACTAAGATATCCAGCTAACCGGTGTTAAAAATTATTCATTGATAAATGTGAACAGAGGCTGATATGAGTTGTGTAGATCTACAGCTTAAGTTAACTCGCAGTCTAGCCCAACAATGGTGCTGAATGATCCATACTGTAATATACCACATTGAAGTGAATGGGGTTTGGCAGCCAACACTCTTAACAGATTTCAAATTCTTTCAGTAAACAACAAGACAACAAGGGTTAAGGAATGAAAACTGATGTACACTAATGGGTGAAATAGATTTTGTGAATTTTGTAAAATCACATGAGTCTGTTCATCCATCATGTCATGTGTTAGTGTTGAAGCCTGGTTGCAGCCTGGCAGCAGTTTAGTAGCAGTGTATCAAGTCTGCAAGTGGATAATACCCCATATCACAAGGCTAAGGTTCCAGAAATAGTTCCAGATATATGACAGAGTTCGATCAGAATTGAAAAGAAATGCCATACAAAAACTATACTTTTGACTTTTACTGCATATTGTATTTAAATTTTCAGTTGTAGTCTAAACCCTAGATCTTGGAATTATAGTTTTTCTCAGTTGCTCAGATTAGAGAAAAGGTTATAGTAAAGGGCCACAGAGAAGTAACAGAGAAGCCCATAAAATGGGCTGCGTGCAGGAACTGCAGGACATTTTCCTTAGGAGTAGAAACAGTATTATACATCACATAGCAGTCATTCTAATACTATGAAAACATGTCACCATTAAGGGATTAAATAAATATCCAGGTGATACTATTGAAGAGTGTAGCAGGTAGTAAAATGCCAGTAAAAAATGTCAATATGAGAGGATTCTTCTCTGAATTGCAGTTGGGAAACATGGTGAATTCAGTGGGAAGAATTCTCCACTGTATATTGCTTTGGAGATATGCATATACACAGTGTTGGGGAGTAACTAGTTGCATGTACAGACGTTCCTCTACTTACGAACTTTCACCTTACGAACTTTCAGACATACGAACAAAGAGGACTGTAAGTCCAGATTGTTTTAATTGGGCTCCCGTTTTCTGTCCGCAATATCATTTATTTTTCCTGCACACCAGTTCTGCCTAGTGTTACTTCTTTCTGCTACTCCCTACTACTTGTAATTTGTTACAATAACTGAGAAAAAAATTACATAATTAAATTACAGTCACTAATCAAAATGTTGGTTATAACAAAGGGGTTACATTTGAATACACTCTGTTCGGTAAAAAGCTTATATGTAGAAAATAACTTTCATTTTGTTGCTTTGCATCCATCTGTCATGCAGAAATATTTTGTTCTGGCATTTTTATAGACAACACGGTTCAGCAATGCCACTGGGATGTTTCAACTTTACTGGCCAATTTTAACTATATTTTAGACATGTTATCAAGTAATCAAATGTAATATGTACATTTTTGTGAAGTAATTGTCATAGATACATTACATATTGCATCTTTAATAGGGTAACTGGTAATCTGTATCCTATTGCATTATAAAATTAACCTTCTCAACACTGCATACAAACACACGCACACACACACACACACAAGCTTGTAATTATATCTTTGTGGGGACTCTCCATTCATTTTGATGGAGGAAATTCTAATCCCAACATGATGTCATTAACCCCTACCCAGCCTTAACCTTAACCATAAGTAACCAAACAAAATATCTTTAGTTTTTTTGATTGCATTCACAAGTCTTTTTGGGGGGAAGAAACAAACCAGAACCTACAGAGAAGTCCACGTGTTTTTATCAACAATGAAACCCACATCCTTCTGAGGCCATAGTGCCATCCTCTAAGCCACCATGCAGTACATACACTGTCAATCAATAGCAATTACATAATTACAGGAAACCATTATAATCAATAAATTTTAGTCCACAGTGTGCTTCTCTTTACTGGATGTTTTGGTGAAAAACATTGATGGTAATATAGGAGATGGGGGGGCTGTAGGGGCCCTACAGTCACATACAGGCTGCAGACATATGATATGGACACAGGAAAGTTTTTCAACTCACAAGTGTTTGTGCATGTACACAAGTCTGGACTCAAGTAACACAACCGTGACATAGTATCTCTCCCATTATTGGTGTGATCTTCATCTGAAATCTGTTATGGGACTGAGTATTGCCTGAGGGAGTGTATTGTTTACACTGCAATGGCTCAGAGAAGGACCATATATATAGGAAACAACTCTGCCCATATGAGAACTTCCCTGCCTATGCCAGCAAAACTCAATATAATGTGCATGAGTGGCCTGTCCGGATAATACTGAACTAAAATTTGAAAATTTATTGGAAGTCTGGAACCAAGAAGCTTCAGCTCTTAGCAAAAGAACAGAATGAGAGCAGAATGTGAGGCCATATGACCACATTTTTGCTGCAAAATTTCCTGGGACCAGAGCTGGTCATTGTTAAGATAATAAGCTTATTTGGATGAGTGAGTCTGTCCTGAAGTTATGTTTTGTGTGAGAGACAACAATATAGAAGAAGGATGCTTTATGGGTATTTACTGAGACTTAAGGATAAACTAATCCTGGCTGAAATCAAGCCCATCCATCCATTTTTTGTAACTGCTTGTCCTATTCAGGGTCACAGGGGATCTGGAGCCTATGGGTAGAAGGCAGGGAATGACTTGGGATGGGGCGCCAACCTGTCACAGGGCACACTCACACATGTACCCCTATTGGCAATTTGGTAACTCCAAATAATCTCAGCATGTTTTTGGACTGTGTGGGGAAACCAGAGAACCCAGAGGAAACCCCACAATGACACGGGGAGAACATGCAAATTCCACGCATGGAGCTATAGCAGAGAATCATATGCTGGTCCCAGAGGTGTGACGCAAGAGTGCTAACCACTGCGCCACCCTGGAATCAAGCCCTGAATACTAAAATACTGTGGGACAAACATAAAGAAATGGTAACAGTGAGTATTTAAGCAAATATGAATATTTCAGTAAAAAGCAGGACAGTAAAAAGGAGTGGTAGAGCACAAATATCACAAATACCACATATGTGTTAATTTACCACCATGACTGTAGGATATATTTTTTTTTACATTATGTTCCTTGTGTGAGATCAAATTTTGCATGACAAAAACATATAATATATAATACTTAGTAGTAACTCAGTTACTATTGAAGTACAAATCATGATCAAATCATTAACAAATATAGTTACTACTTAAGATGAAAGATGTGTCATGATTCATTAATGATGACCAAATATGAGAAATTTAACTTGTGTTATTCATGACTTGTTCCTTCAGTAGTTCCTCCGGTAGTTCACAAAGGTTTACAATATTAACAGATATAGTAACAAATATAATTAATAACTGCTTAAGATAAAGCATGCATCATGATTCATTAACAAGGAATTAACATGATAACAATATTTAACTAAGACTTAGTTTTTGGTGAATTAATACATGAGTAATACCATTATTTGTGGCCTATCAAGTAAAGCTCACACTGTAAGGTGGATGCCTAATGATTTCCCATCAAAGCTCTCATAAAACTGTCCTCATTTGATGAGAGGTGTGAGCAAGAGAATTGTCGTGGTGGAGAAGGTGAAGGTGTCCCGGGTGTTTTTTTAACTTTGATTTTAGCAGAAGGCATGTTGCTCTGATGGAGACTCTTTTCATACTGATGCCTTCTCCTTCCTAATGCCTCAGGTCAGCTTGTATTCATACATCTTATAACATGTTAGTAAGAATTTATTTTGGTAGAAAGAACTTGAAATTTGTGCATATAACTTAATGTTTTCCAGAACTGTGTGTGTGTGTGTGCTTCATAATTTCTGATTACTGCTGATTTCTCCCTATCCCTCCAGGTTAAAGGCTGAAGTGCCAGCAGTGCCAAGGGTATTGTAGAAGCAAAAAATGTCAGACACATATTGTCCACTCATCCAAGATATGGTGAAGTCCAATGAAACAGTGAGGCAGGTTAACATGGTTACAGTGAGTATCCACGGCCTGGTTTCAGCATTTGGAATTTTTGAGAACCTTCTCATTCTATGGGTCATCGGTTTCCATGTTCCATATTCAGTCCTTAGCATCTGGATCCTCAACTTGGCTGTGTCTGACTTGCTTGCCACTGCCTCCCTGCCCATCTTCACCTACTACTTAGCCCAGGGCAGCACCTGGAATATGGGACCCATCTTCTGCAAAATTCATTCTGCCATCTTCTTCCTAAACATGTTTGTCAGCGGCTTTCTGTTGGCCACCATCAGCCTGGACCGCTGCCTGGTGTGTCTGCGACCTGTCTGGGCTCAGAATTTCCGGGATGTGCGGATGGCAGTGGTGGTGTGCATTAGCCTCTGGATCTTGGCATTCCTCAACACTGTGCCCTATTACCTGTTCCGAGATACCGTTCAGCGGCAGGATGACCGAATCATGTGTTATTACAACTTCATGCAGTTTGCAAGGGAAGAAAATTCCACGGAGGATTGTGGAATCTGGCAGGATGCTACAGCCAGCAGCAAATTCCTCATTGCCTTCCTGCTTCCTTTGGTGGCCATTGTGGGGAGTTATGTGGCTGTCAGCTCCAGCATCACTCGGCGTGGCCGGCGTCGGACCTACCGCTTCTTTCGCTTAGTGGTGGCAGTAGTGGTGAGCTTCGTGCTCTGCTGGGCACCCTACCACCTTTTCTGCCTGTTGGAGGCAATAGCACATTACCGGCCTGAGCTGCGGCAATTCGTGGCCCGGGGGATGCCCGTGGCAGCCAGCCTAGCCTTCATCAACAGCGTGCTCAATCCCGTGCTCTATGTGTTCAGCTGCCCCGACTTCATGGCCAAGATCCGGCAGTCTCTGAGCAAGGTGATGGAATCCGTGCTGGTGGAGGACCTGGATGACGTGTGTCGCCGGCGTAGCACCACCCGCTCCTCTGTCAGCGAGCTCCTGCAGCGAGGACAACGGTTATGCTCAGCCCCCAGCCACAACAACAGCGTTGGGCAAGATGAGGATCCCTCTGTTTTCTAAGGCACTATTTCCTGACCCAGTGCTCAAGGACCCCCAGATAGTCCACATTTTTGCTCTCTCCCACCTCCCAATAAGCAAAAGCATGGACTGTATGGGGGAACCAGTTTAGGAAAAACTGTTATCAGCGTTTGCCACCCATTAATGGACTGAGTGGTCTAGGAAGACACCTGTGCTGATGCTGTGACATTCTCCTCTTCTCTTTGCTTAGGTCTTACCTGTTTGACACTTGCCTTGCCCCTATGCCTGTTTATATACACAGTTCCTCTGTGATGATCACACTAGTGGCTCCATGGTTGTGCTGAAGGAGTCCAGTCTGATAGCAGTTGAGGTAGTAGTATTAAAGATTATAGTATTATGCAGTTTGCATTTCATGTGTAAGTTTCCGTGCTGTGCTCTGTGCGTCTGTCAACTACTTGTAGAAGAATAATCAAACAAAAAAGCCAAGTAATCTTTTCAGGTGCACAACCAAGGTGAACTACATCACACTTTTGTACTTCAACTTTGTGTAATGTGTTTGTTAATGTGTCTAGTACTTTCCCAAATGGTTTTTACACATTGATTTTGTACATCTTATGATTTTACTGTATTTACAACTAGTATAAAAGGGATAACCTAACCAGGACTTTGGTATGACATACATTTCTCACTTAAAATGAACTAACGTGAATGTGTGTGTGAGTATGTGTGTATTCATTTATGTATGTAAATACCATATTTCCAAAGGACATTTGTCAGTCCATTACAGGGCACACATTCACAGACACCATGGGCACTTTTGAGATACAGATCCAGCTAACTGTATGTTTTTGAAATGCCAGAGGAAACCACACAAGGAAATAATCAAACTCCAGACCAAAAACACATTTTTTTCCACACACATACATATATATATATATATAGACACATACATATGTGCTCTATTACCTGTTTACCTGTGTGTATATAATCACTTTCATTAGCTGGCCAGGTTGTCTTCAACCTTAAAATCAGTGATTCAGCCAATCTGAATGGAGAAAAGCGCTAACTCAACTGTTGGTCACACCCTACCCATCTGACACTCCTGTTTCCTGGCTATTTGACGTTCTTGTTTCCCCCTAGCATGGCCCCAATTAGTCACACATATTCCTCATTTGTCTTTCTTCTCCTTCCTACCCTTGTGTTAATCACTCCAGCTGCCTCTTGTTTGCTCCTTTTGTATAAAAGTGCTTCCCAGTGCTGTGTTTTCCAGTTCTGTCATTGAAGTTGTATTCTTGTCTTGCCTATGCCCAGTCTTCCTCTTTTCCTCCTATTTTAATCCCCTGAGAACGTGTTCGTTTCTAGCTGTTGTCCTTTTGAGTTTAATAAAAAAACAACATTTTGCTTTATAATCTTGCCTTTTCCTGCACCCATTGTCCTGGAGTTATGACAATTTCTGTCATGGTGTGCATCATACTGAACATGGACAAAAGAAGAAAATGCAGAGAGCTGTCTAATGAGGAAAGGAAGATGGTAATAGCTAAGCATAGTCAAGGTGAAGGCTGTAATATCACATCATCCATCTGTTTCAATGTGGGCTCCATGGTAGAAGACCCAGAAAGACCCAACAGGTGTTTCTTAAAATGTATATTGATAATACACAGTCCTGGGTAAATGTCCTTTGGACAGATGAAACAAAATTTGAGCTTTATGGTAACACAAGCAGATCTTCTGTTTGTTCACAGAAGATGTAACAAAGCTTTCAAAGATAACAATACCCATCCATGGGAAAACAGATGGCTCAGTAATGTTATGGGGCTGCTGTGTTGCCTTTGGCATTGGGTGCGACAATGAAATCAAAAAATTGTCAAGGCATTCTGGATTTAAAAATCCTGCCCAGGGTTAGAAAGCTCTGTCTCTGTTGCAGGTCATTGGTCCTCCAGCAGGCTAATGACCCAAAACATCTAAGAGCACCCAAGAATGGTTGAAAAGGAAACATTGGACTGGTGTGAAGTATCCTGTTCTGAATCTGTTCTGAAACCTGAACATGTTCTGAAACCTGAACATCGACAGAAAGAGTTGGTCGAAGGAGCCCATGAAACTAAGAGAACTGAAGCAGTTTGCTCAGGACAAGTGGGGCAAACTACCAGCTGAGAAGTCTCATTCAGAGCTAAAGAAAGCATTTGAATGCTGTTATTGCCTCAAAACCATGAGCCACAGAATAATTTATAAAATTTAACAATTGACTGATTGTTTTGTTATGTGCCTGTAAACAGAATAATAATAATATTGTATGTATACAACCTTTCGTATCCTGTGGGGTGTTTGGGCTTGTTAACTGATGCCTTTGCACATTTGGTAAATTGGTCCCATGCACTCATGTTTGCCTCCCTGCCCTAGACCAGGGAGTGTGTAATAGTTTAATTAACTGATTGCTGATTTATGATGGTCATCTGTATTGCTGGAAAATATCGCTGTATTGGTATTTCCCAGATTTGACTCCAATTTATATAAGACAACAGAAAGTATTCTAAGAGCTGGGAAAGCTGGAATTTCCATTAGCATATGGTCAGGGATGAACATGTACTGGTTCCAAAGTAATCCTCATAAACAATTCTGCATTAATTACAAATACTTTGTCCCTTTCAAATATTGATTATATGAGGAGTTTCTATAATTACAAATAACTTATAATACAGGAAATACAAGTATATACAAGTTAGAAGTGCAGGCCACAATGTGATTCCATCCTGGTCGCGGAACCCTGGACCAACTCTTCACCCTCACAAGGATACTGGATGGTTCATTCGAGTTTTCCCAACCAGTAAACATGTGTTTTGTGGACTAGGAAAAGGCATATGTCCCTTGGGGGGTCCTGTAGGGGGTCCTCCCGGAGTATGAGGTACGAGGTCTGTTGTTGCGGGCCTTTAGGTCCCTGTATGAACTATTTGCACATGTCACAGCATGCCACACTGTCGTAATGTGAAAAGCCTAGACAATAAGTTTTAGGGCTGAATTCATGTGTTTTAACATAAGATGGTGTCAAAGAGCCAAGCGCTGTCGTCTATGCTGGGACATGTGCGAATAGCCACCCCGCTTCTGCGTTAATGCCATATGCTCTATTACGTGCTGTAAGAGTTTGCAGGAGGTCCTGGCAGGTTCTTTGGACTTCCCGCCCTCGTCACCATTTGCCGGCTGCATCTTCAGCTCCGCCCACAGGCCTTGTCGTCGGCAGCCTGTCCACCATGCATATGGAGGCTCTGCCTCCTTTATCAGACGACTTCGATGTGCCGCTCATCATTTCTGGGTTCTGTGAAGAAAAGGCCACAGTTCGCACACTTCAAGAGCTCTTGCTCAGGCTTTGTCTTTTGCTATTGCTGTGTTGATTTGCTGTTTCTGATTGACTTCTGTGTATGACTGTTTTGGTTTCTCAGTTTCTGACTTTCTGCTTCGCCCTAGTGAAGGCAAAATGATGCTTTCCAAAGCACTGAAGCTTCTTTTTCAAGTGTGTCGAAAAATGGTTCAATACTCGAAGCCTTCCAAAATGGTAACCATTAGTGACACCAAGTGGTCAAATAAGGAAATAACACTTAATTTTGAGTGAGTGCAGTGAATCTGAATATTTATAAAGTGGCAAAAATTCTAATAGTCTGTAGTGTGTTATGAACATTAATGATCTGGTGAAATTAAATGTGAATTTTTGTGGACTGGGAAACCATTGACTTAAGTGGGAAGGGGTGCTTGTGTTATGGAAGAGGGGGAATTAGTCTATAGATTTTTATTCAGGAACAGTATTTGTTCAACAGTGGTCATTACGTTTTTTATTCACCACTTCTCCTGCTTTGGAGAATACCTGCTCACATAGAATGGAGGATGCTGGAGTGCATAAAAACTGTACTGCAAGTTCGTATATGTGTGGATGCACAGCCTGCTGCATATCACAGAAGCTCAAAGGGTCTTCAGTGTGTGGTATATTGGGGTCACTGAGATTCACGCCTCATTTTCACTTTTCTGAAGCAGTCATGTGGTTGAGCACAGGACGAAGCTTCGGTTCTCCATGGTCACGTGTTTAGGGTAGAATGGGAGAAGCATCAAAGTTATGCTTCAGAACACGTACACTGTATAGTTTTTTTTTGACACATGCCTCAGAGCTTCGGTGTGAAGCTTAACATCACTACTTCGCTCCTTTTGTACCTTTGCCTTCGGATTGTTTGTCTTTTACTTTGAACTCCTGCTTAGCTCCTGACTACTCTCTTTGTTCGTCCTTTCGGTGTCGTGTTTTTGGACTGTGTGTTTTCTGTATATGTCGGTTACGTGCATAAGAACTGGCTGCCTTGTTTCTGTGAACATGGTTTTTACTGTTGTTTTGGTTAGAGAGTTAGACTTAGTCTTTGTCATTTCATTTCCTCTTGCTACTGATACTTTTAGAGTTAGCTTAGTTTGGGACGTGTGCGTTAGCTGTTTTGGTTGTTGTTTTTGCCTGGGTCACTCCCGAAGTTTGTTGCACCTCATGTTTGTTAACGTGTCTGTGAGAAAACATAAAAAACTACAAAGAAAGATCCCTTTGTTTCCCATGCTCCTTTTGCCCATTCCCTGGTTGTCTCGTCTTCCGCTCTCCCTTTCTTTTACCTTTCTGGCGATCCCTAACCCTAGACTGGGGATCGTAACAGAAATTATCCATGTTATTCCTTTATTTGAAAAAAAACGGCGCGCCATTTTGAAATGTGTGTCTGCGTGAGTGCACCTGCGTCAACTGTGGCACTTACGGCAATCATTTCACGCGCAAGTTTTGAACAGGCCGGTGTTCCGGGCAATTAGGTTTCCCTTTGTTTCCCCCGTCTATCAGGAAATAATGTTTCCCCTAATATTAAAGCAAAGAGGTATGTGAAATGTCTGAAAATCACTCAGGTGCATTAATACATGTGAATGCTGTATTGTTATTAGTACCGAGGCCCAGAGTTGCTGTGTACCTGTTTTAACAGGGGGGAACCAAATATCCTGGATGTCAGGAAATAATGTTTCTCCTAATATTTAGGCAAATATGTATGTGAGATGTCTGAAAATCACTCAGGTACATTATTACATGTGAATACAGTAGATCGTCACTGTCACGTCCCGCTCTGAACGATCCTTGTATGTGTCACACCCATCTCGTTACCCCGTGTTTCTACCTCATTGTCCTCACCTGTGTCTTGTTCTGATCAGCGTTTCCCCGGTTTTGTTCGGATTCCCGCTCCCTGCTTTGGTGCTTCCCTACGAAGCGTGACAAAATGGCGAATCTCCACGGAAATATGGAGCAGCAGACCGAGCACCATCGGCTCAGTCTGCTGCAAGACTTCATGTAGACCGGAGGTAATGGAGGATCCGTTAGCCCTGGAGCTGGCGAAATGGGGCGCGGACCTCCTAGGAAGAGAACGCCCGCTAAGACAGCAGTGCCCGCTCCAGCGGGCCAGGAAGATCCTCGGTCGCCTGCATCGCTGGCTCACCAAGCGATGGGAGGAGCACGTCGCTCGGAGCAAGGATGATGCAGCGGGGCCGGCTCCGTCTTCCACCACAAGTGGTCCGGAAGTGAAGCGGCGGAGGAATCGAGGGCCGCTAATGGAGAAAGCGACTCTCTTCCTAGGCACCTGCTCTCTGGTCCCCGCCTGGGAGACGGGCGGTGGATGCGGGAGCTCCCCACTGGCCTGGGGAGATACTGCCGCTGCCCACCTAGTGTGCCCCGCCAAGGACAAGCCACCTCCACTGGAGGCGTGTCACTGTTGGCCAGAGCACATAGCCGGTAGGTGGATCAGCCTGGTGAGGGACGTGATCCCACGGGTTCCCAAAACCCTTAAAGGGGCAATGCCCGCGCCTGTCCTGCTTGAACCTCACCTGCCTGCACTTGACCTGCCTTTGTCTGTCATGGTGGCGCAGGAGGCGCCTGCTCCGGACCGGCCTCTGCCTGCAGCTGCTTTGCCTGAGGCTGCCACGCCCGCGCCTCCGCCCGCAGTTGCTTTGCCTGAGGCCGCCACGCCCGCGCCTCTGCCCGCGGCTCTGCCTGTACCTGCTCTGCCCGGAGCCCTGCCTGTTCCTGCTCTACCCGTGGCTCCGTCTGCAGCGGCAGCCGCCGCCATACCAGCCCTGGACTCTCATTGCCCAGAACTCTTGGTCCCCGAGGGGGTCCCAGACTACAGCACCATCGCTCCTCCTCTTATGGTGGAAGAGAAGGAGCTCGAATGGGACCCCTCAGGGCTCTACCTGCTGGGTCCTGAGAACACTAGGGTGGAACAGACTCCTCCACCTCAAGCCCCTAGAGGTGGAGCCCGATGTGGTCCCCGCCTGTTGGTGTCCCACAAAGGAAGGGGACACAAACAGTGGGTACGGGTCCCTCCCGTCTCCTGGCTCACCCGGGAGGCCCCTCCCTGGCTGTGGTCCGGTGGCTGCCTGCGGGTCCTCTGGCTCTGGGTTGGTGGTCGCCGCCGGGTCCCCCTCCAGTTCCTCAGGGCCGGTCCTCGGTCCCGCCTCTGGCACCGCGTTGGCTGCCTCCGGGCCTCCCTGCTCCAGCTGGGCATCGGACAACACCTTCGCAGGCTCCGGTTGTGCCATCGCCAGCGGCAGCATCCCCCTTGCGCCTGCCTGCGCCGGTGGTCTCTCCGGCTTCCTCCGGGTCCCCTCCGGCATTCCCTTAGCCCGTCTCCTCGGCCCCTGCGGGGCCCCCTGCTGCTCCTGCCTCCCCCTTGCCTGCAGCCCCTCCGGCCACTGCCCGTCACCTGCCTGGGTTCCTTCGGGCTCCCTGGAGTCCTCCTCCTGTTCCTGTCTTGTTTGCCCCTCATCTCTTTGTCCCGCCTGTTTCTCTCCCTCCAGTTGGGCCAAAAGGGCCGGGGGTGAACGGAGGGACAAAAGGGCCTTTTGTCCCTCCGTTCACTCCCGGCCCTTTTGTTCCACCTGTTGGTGTTCCCTCTGTCTCTCCCTTTCTCGTTTGCCCGTCCAAGTTCCCTGTCCTTTGTCAGGTCCTGTCCTGGTTTCTGTCCTTGTGCCTGTTTTGTGTTTCGGTTTTGCTCCTTGGTCCCTGTTATTGGTTTTGTTTTGTTTTCCAGGTCCTGTTTTCCCGGTATGTCTCATCCGTTGCCTCTCCTGAGGCGTGCCCGGTGTGCGTGCCTTTGGGGGGGGGGGGGGTTCTGTCACATCCAGCTCCGAAAGATCCTTGTGTTTGCCACGTTCCCCACGTTACCCCGTGTTTCTGCCTGATTGTCCACACCTGTGTTTTGTTCTGACCAGCGTTTCCCCGGTATTTTAGTCTGTGTCTAAGTTCAGTTTGCCAGATCCGGCATTGTGATGTTAGTGGTGTTGAGCGTCTCTGTCTGCCCTGAATCCTGAATAAACCCCGCTTTGTTCGGATTCCCGCTGCCTGCTTTTGGTGCTTCCCTACGCAGCGTGACAGTCACGCATAATATACTCTTATAAGCAATACTATACCGTTTTCATCAAGAAATATCTTTCCAGTGAATTAAATACTTAAATTTGTTATCTGTAAAAACAAAAAACATCGAAAAGGCATGTGATATTTTGAAATATATGGCTTGTTTACCTCAAGAGCTTTGTAAAAAGACACAACAGTGAAACTGTGTACAAATCAACGTGCGACAGGAGAAACATAGGGAAACTGAATCCCCGAGAACACATGCGCATTTTTAGCATAAAATGCGGAAAAGCCTTTTTCTCCGCAATAAATGTTTACTTTATTTGTCCGTAATAAATGCAAACACACTCACTTGCGTGCTCTCTCCCCCTGTCACATATGTGTATCAACATTAAATAACATTAGACAATTATTTAATAATATTCTTA
>JABFEA020000002.1:17656915-17668484 GCA_019775915.2 Cyphomyrus plagiostoma
GAGACTGCTGCCCCCGCGACCCGACCTCGGATAAGCGGAAGATGATGGATGGATGGATGGATGGATGGATGGATGGACAGTGTGAAACCTGAGCCTGTTTGGATGAACACAAAGCTGATGTTCTGGCAGGAGTTGAAGACAGATGCACACAAGCTCTTCCTCAACAGCTCTCATGCAGTGTCTCTAGTTTTTATGTGAATCAGGCTTGAAAAACTCAGCTTACACAGATATGTCGTGGAAAATGGGAGTACAGTGATTCCCCGCCCGAAGACATTTGTTGTCTTTTATGTCGCTCTCCTGACATCCGCTAAACCCAGACTCGCCCATCAGGCTGCCAGACGGAGAAGCGTGATTGGTCACTCCACAGAACATATTTTTACTGGCTCCAGAGTCCAATGGTGGTGTGTTTTACACCACTCCATCTTTAATTTTGCATTTCAGTTGCTGATGTGAGGCTGCATGCAGCTACTCAGCCAAAGAAGCCCATTCCATGAAGCTTCCGACACACAGTTTTTGTGCTGGGGTTAATGCCAGAGGAAGTTTGGAACACTGCATTTATTCAGTTAATACAGTGTCAGCAACTTGTTCACACCTCAGCACTTGGCAACCTCTCTTGGTTACTTTACAAGGTCTATCAATTCATAGCCAAGTTTAGGTTATTACTAAACACTTCCTATTTGCAATAATACCACTTACACGAACATGATATATCTAGCATTGAAGAAATTTCAGGAACTGATGTATTGCAAAGATGGTATCCTTGACAGTAGCACACTTGAATTCATTAAGCTCTTCAGAATGACCCATTCTTTCACAAATGTTTTCAAACCTGACTGCATGGTTAGGTGCTTGATTTTTTACACCTGTGGCAATGGGTCTGAATGGAACATCTGAATTCAATGATTGAGGTGTGTCTCAATACTTTTGTCTATTTAGTGTATATGTAAGAAAAGCAATAACATGTCAAATGTCCTGGTACAATAAACCTGGGATGTGATGGGCCAGCCATGTGTTTGTAGAACCTTACAAATTCAAGGAGCAACAAGAAACTGCTAATATCGTTGTGTTTTATTTACAAGTAGCCACCAGGCTATGAATTATATTTGTTCTCTAAGACTGTCTTCAAGTGAAATTTGTAGGTAAGTCAGAACAGTAATAATAATAATAATAATAATAGCTAGCAGTACATATGGTGCTTTACCTCAAATCAACAAACTGCAATGCTTTCATGAGCGTCACAAAGCAGTGCATGCATTCATAATAATGATGTCACAGATATAGCCATAAGTGAAACCATTGGAGGTTTATTGATAATCTGCAATGTAACAAAAACTAAATTTTTGTTACAATCGAGTGTGACAGTCACTCCTTTCAGTCTTTTGTCACACACTCCCTTCACACAATGTATTTCTGAGACGGAAAAATAATTTGCACGCTAATATGCCGCAGCGCCCAATATTTCTTAGACCGCGGCACAGTAGTGCCTCACTATGAAACAAATGCGTCTCCGATGAAGCCAATCAAAAAAAAGAATGGGCCTACACGATAGTCAATCAGAAAATAGTAGTATTGTATCTGGGTAAGATGCAACACAACAACCAATGAAAAGGCATCCTGTGGAATGTCACTCTTGCCTGTCTTCAAAACTTGATAGCCCTGAGAATATAACAATGGACCAGTGCATTTCACCCAAATTTTTAATATAATAGGCTTTATGGCAGTCCATAAGCGCGAATAGTCCATAAGTCAGATGTTCTTAACCCAGGGACTGCCTGTAAATGAAAGTTTTACAGCCAATATTACTGCTTAAATTTATGCCTAAGATCAGCTAAGAATATAGGGGTGTGTAGACTAAGAGTATGGATGTGTCATTCAGGTGTTAAACTAAAGATATACAAATAGCACAACCGATTGGAGTGGCTGGTGAAACATTTGGTATCTGTGGGTCAACCTTCTATGTGTGGGTTATATAACTTCCGGTAGCTTTGAATTTGATTTTAATTCTTTGAAATAAAATTAGTAGCCCAAGGATGCCTAGTGCCTGAATTCTAATTTAGGTCTAGTTGTGGTCATTTCTGCATTAATTTCTGCAATTATGCGTTATTGTGGAATTTACAAGATTCCACGATGCATAGATTCCTGGAACCAGGCACAATGAGGATAGACAATATCTTGTTTATAATTCAAGCTTGCAGGGCTGGGGGACTGTGAGTAATCAGGAGGGCAATTTGTTTGCCATTTTATGCAATAATACTAATGATCTCATCCAATTAGTGTTCAGATCAGCTCTCTGTAAAATCCTGCCATTTCCCTAGATGTTTGCAAAGGATGTGATTTTGGAGACACACTAGGGAATATAGCTTAATTTCAGTTACATCTGCTCTCTCTACTGGCGAAGGACCACACACAATTTTAAAATGACCTTTGCACTTAGATTTTGTGTAAATTGACACAAAGCTCCTCTAAATATATCAGGGATGTATTAATGTTGGGACCTCATACCATTAAGATCCCATTGGATAAACAAGCCAAAGACAAGGTGAATCTATTTAATATGCACCTTACCGCGTTTGTGACTGCACGTGTGTCTGTGCAGTCTCCATATTTGGGGTGGTCAACTGATAGCGGAAAAATGCCTGTGGCATTAGAAGAAAAATGCTTGGAAAAATGCCACAGGCATTTGAAGAAGTTGGATGTACAAAGAGATGTAACCTTGAAAACAGGCATTACAGGATAACTTTTCACAAATAAGTGGCAATTTTAATGTATTTCACTGCATGGTGGTGCAGTTGTTAGCACTGTTGCCTCACACCTCCGGGACCCGAGTTCTGGTCTCCGCCTGGGTTTCATGTGTGTGGAGTTTGCATGTTCTCCCCGCGTCGTCGTGGGGTTTCCTCCGGGTACTCCTGTTTCCCCCCACAGTCCAAAAACATGCTGAGGCTGATTGAAGTTGCCAAATTGCCCATAGGTGTGCATGTGTGAGTGACTGGTGTGTGAGTGTGCCCTGCGCTGGGCTGGCCCCCCGTCCAGGGTTGTTCCCTGCCTCGTGCCCGTTGCTTCCGGGATAGGCTCCGGAACCCCTCGACCCAGTAGGATAAGCGGTTTGGAAAATGGATGGATGGACTGTTAAATAAGTTTGTGAACATGAGCTATCACATAAGAATATCCTGAAAATGACTTAGCGCCATTGTGATGATAGCTACCTAAGCAAAATAATGTTATAAAAAATTCATAAATTATTAACTATGAATGAACATATTTACTTAACAATGACGTAAGAACACACTTAAGGTGTCATTACCTCCGATCACCTCTAGGTGGGACCATTTTGTTGCAGGGAAACAAGCTTCAAGGCTCAGATTGATTGTTTATTATGATGGGTTGTAGTTATTATGCACTTTATTATGCTTCATTACACAATGCACACTTCAATGCACACTTACATGAAACCAGTCCATGGTGCAAATAAGGTTGGAGACAGCGGCAGTAAAGCAGTTTTTTCCAAACAAGTCCTCATGGACCCACAGACGGTTCACGTTTTTGCTCCCTCCCTGTAAACAGTGGACTGTGGGAAATACTGCTTTACATAATGTGATGTCAGTTTGCCTAACTGCTTGTAATAATGGGAGGAATCCTGGACAAAACTATGCAAACGAGAGAGAGTGAGAGAGAGAGAGAGAGAAGGGTCAGTTTGAGATCATCAAGCTGCAATTCTGTCTGAAATATTCCCAAATAAAACGGTGCCAGATATGTAATTAAAGCACATGTATATGTTTAAATGTCAAGTCATTTATTTGTATAGCACATTAACAAAACAGGCGTTGACCCAAAGTACTTTCCAATCTAGAAAGAATTGATTAATAAATACTACATGCATAGTCAAAAAATATAAGTAAAATAACATGAATAACATAATACAATACATACATGACATGAAAACTTGCAATGCTAGAAATAAGGAAATAAACAAGACAATAAAGACAAGAATTAAAGGAAATGTAATACAATCCGCAACAGCTTAAAAATAACAGGGTGATTAAAATAAATGAAAAGTGCTATTAAAACAAAAACGTAATTAATAGGGGTAGAAACATAGGAGAACCTCAAAGTGAGTTGAAAGCAAAGGAAAAACGGTGGGTCTTTCATTTAGATTTAAACTCATCAATAGTAAAGCCGGACATAATGGGAGACTATTCCAAAGTCTGGTGGCAACTACAAAGAAATCCTTCAGCAATGTCACAGAATGTGTGGTTAATATCACTTAACTACAGGAAGAATGTATGAAGAGAATATCAAAGCTGCCAGTCTTAGTATGGGACATTCATTTACTTATTTTTAATTTTGTCAGGAGTCCACAATGTACATTTTGATAGAAGACAGGAAATAAGATCATTGTTTTGGTATAACACCTAAGGTATCATCATTCTACAGTGACAGCTGACTGATGCATGCAGCTGGCTAAGTTTTATTATCAAATCATTTCACATTTTACTTCACCTGTATCATATGTTCAAGCTTCATATTTTCAAAATTCCCAAATTAATGAGCTTCTGGCAAGATAAAAACTGAAATACACAAAAAATATCCTTTTTGTCTTGGTAACAAACATGTGCTGTCAATGTCATACAGCAGTAGAACAGTAAATATCTGTGCATTTAGATGCACTTTTCTGAAAACAAGCGGACGTGCTTTCGCTTGCTCCTCTTCCAGCTGTCCGCTCATTGCTTGGTCTGCACCAGCCTCCCATGAACCTTCACTCGAACTTCCTTATTACTTAAGAAGTAACAAACGGTTAGATGTTTCCTGAGGCATTGCAATAATTTGCACTCCATTCGTTCCAATTTCTCAGAAATGACACACGTATTCAAGGGCCTCTGTCAAATACTAGGCCCCCTAAATCTTCCAGGGTGTCCATAGCCCTCCAATGACCCTGTGTCCAAGGGAGAACAAATAAATGGAAAAAAGTAGAAAATATATAAAATAAAAATATTAAAAAGTTTTATTTTTGTTATATGACAGAATTCAGATTTTTTTCTGTAATAAGTTGTTTCCCTTAAACTGCTTAACACCAGCAAATATTGTTTTACAGGTGCACAAACATAGATTAAAGTATCTATAGTCTAGGATACTACAGCTTTACTGTGTTGTACTGCTCTCAGGTTTACACTGCATGCATAGTTAGCAGAAAGCTCATGTCAGGGTACTGACTGGATAAAATGTCAGCCCAACCCCAAGCAAATGTTTGGGGATGAGATTCTAACCCCTTGTAAATATAAATCACTCTCACTATGCGAGTGCCACAGCACAAAAAGTAGAAAGACACACTCAATTCATGCCACTGGGATTTTTTCAGGGTGGCAGTATCTGTCTTACACCGCTATCACAGAAGTTGTATGGCTGCATTTGAAAACATAGAAGCTCCCAGGACTATCACTGTAAACAATGCATCTTAAATTCATATTTCCATTGTGTCAATGTTTCTTCCTTACAGAATTATATCTATGCTGCCTGTTTGAATTTGTGGCAGGCTTAATTTTGGCCGAGAAATACATTTATGAAAACAAACTAATGTTGGGGTACGCTAAAGCATGTGTAGTGAAATTATCAGTTGTGGCAGAAGCAGTACCAAATGTTAGCATTATATGCAGTGTAAATAAGAACATAAGAAATTTACAAACAAGAGGAGGCTATTCGGCCCATCAAACTCAGTTGGGGAGAACTTAACTAATAGCTCAGAGTTGTTAAAATCTTATCTAGCTCTGATTTAACGGAACCCAGGGTTTCAGCTTCCGCTACACTAGCAGGAAGACAATTCCATACTCAATTGGTTATGCGCTAATAATAATAATCTGTGTTTGATGATGTACATTATCTGTTTATATCTTCAGTTTTATAACTGAATCAATTTTTCTGTAAAAATCAAAGGGAGATTGATCAGCTATTCAGTAGCTGCCCAGCTTTGCACTGAGACGCGTTGTGAGGACAGCATACTGTCAATAATTTTACTGTTCTCAAGGTACTGGACGAGGCACAAAATCAAAGGTCTGCAACAAATTTTCACACAACTTGACAACAATTTTTAGGCTCTAGGTTAAAAATATATTCAACGCCAGGCATGTTAGTGGCCACAAAATAAAGTGATGTGTCTTACAAGCTGCTTATTTAGTACCTAAGGCCAAAAATAAACTTTTTGTGCCCATAAGTACTTGTGAACTTCTAGGCTCTCTCCATTGACTGCTTTGTGACGCTAATGCCTTGCAGGTGATCTTTTTACATGCTCCAGTGTACAACTTAACAACCTAATCATCCATTTCTTTTTCTATACGTACTTATAGAAATATAGAAACATTCAGATACTGTGTGAAATTTAGAGGCATTAATCCATATGTTTTTGGACTACAGGAAGAAACCAGAGAAAACATCTGCAAAGACTGGATGATTGTGAAAAAATCACATGCACAGAGGGCCAAATCCACACCCCTGGTTGCAGTCCCACACAGTAAACCACCACCGTCAATGCAAATGGAAAAACACTTTGATTTGTGAAGAATAGAGTGAGGGGTATGCTCAGCAGGGCTGAGACCTGTCTCATTCCACCTGGCTGCTGTCAGCCATGGCCGGGGTGTATGGGTTCTCCTTCAAGCAGCACAGCAGCTGCTTGAACTTGTCTCGAGCATCATGGCAAATGAAGATGTAGAGCAGAGGATCCAGTAGGTTGTTGAGGCTGGTGAGCCCGTAGCAGATGCGATAGCACAGGAAGAGAGCCTCCTCCAGCCTGCAGCGGTCATTGGTCAGGAAGAAAGCCACAAACTTGTAGCCACCCACCAAATGGTAGGGCCCAAAGATGAGCACGAAGATGACAGTGATGATGATGAGGGTGCCCACAATCTTGTGGCGCTCATGGTCAGGGACAGAGGGCGACTTTCGCAGTTCTATGGCGATGCAGACAGAAGTGAAGCTGAACAGGAGAGAAGTTGCAAAGGGTTCTTTGAGAAGGTTTTCATAAAATGTTTGCACACTTGAAAGGGAAGTTACAGGCTCAGCCTATAACTATAACAACAGTTGCATCATACGCGCTACGGGAGATATCAATCTTCCCTTCAATTAGATTATTTTCAGGGAGTTTTTGTGAAGTTGTTTTTTGACAATGACTATGAAGTTAAAGAGAAAACAAATGGCAAAATTCTACTGTCTTCCACAGATCAGAACTATCCTAGCTGTACTTAGAAAGTATTAATGTCACCCCTTTCACTTTGGTTTGTTCCCAGAATTGCAATAAAACTGTTAAAACTCTTGGCTAAATGCACAGATAGATGAAATAAAAAGTATTTAAAAAAGAAAAGGTACAGCTAGGTGTAAGAAGCAGAGAGAGTATGGAAATTTTCCTTTTCTTTCTATTGTATGAGAAATTATTGAGGTTGATGAAAACACATGCAGACCCTTAAACTTATGTAGTATATAATTATATACACAGAGAACATACTGCTTGCATATTTGTGTTTCCTAATTGGGATACTGCAATTATGGCAATATTTTTACTTTTGCAGATTAAAATGCAGCATACATCATGTTACTGGTCTGGCAAATCATTTACTTTTGTTTAGTTGATTTTAAATATTTAGTGAAAAATTTTATTTATTTTCTGGAACATTTAAGACATCTTCAGAACTCATCTGCACCAGGGTTATCATCGTTAATGAAAACTAAAGCTATAAGAAAATATTCCTGTAAACTGAAATGAGAAGCAAAGCAACTGAACTACAAGTAAACAAAATATTGCTTCTCTCGCCAACTGAAGTAAAATAAAAACAAACATCAAATACTTCCTGGCACCATCTTAAAATATAATGTTTAGCTGAAGTAATTATTTCTTTATCTTTAATTACCATGAATAATACCTGGAACATGTTTTGTTCATTTTTAAGACATTAACTCATAACGTGCACTGTGTACTCACGTACGGTTCTCTAAAGATCTGACACATACAGACAGTGATATATGCATAACATAAATACACACTCTTATGTACATGAATATATATTCTAACCATAAACATACATACATGACTCATATTAACACACATGTAGTATTCAGACAGATCCACAAACACTTACCCCAGGATAGCACAGGGTACGAGAAAGCCTAGTATGACGGTTGCAATCTTAAAGTAGGCGTATTGTTCTCTAACGGGGTACTGCTCGAGGCACAAGTAGGATGTAGTGTTGTACACTGAAGGGTATAGTCCACTCATGCAGAAGAAGAACATGAAAATCCAAATGGCCAGGCCACAGATGACGGCCACCCGGACCTGACGCAGGCTCCGGCTTCTCAGCGGGTGTACAATAGCCAGGTAACGATCCAGGGCGATGAGGCACAGGAAGCCGATACTGGAGTACAGGTTAACGTAGAAGATGTAGCCTACAATATTGCAGGGTATGTTATCAAAGCTCCACTTGTGATTTTCATGAAGGTAGACCATCCAGAGGGGCAAGGTGAGTAGCTGCAGCAGGTCAGACACCAGCAGGTTGGCCAAATAAACCAGCTGGACCCCCCCGCCAGTGTGCCGCAGTTGGTAGAGGCCCCACAGAGACAGCAGGTTAGCGGGCAGTCCCAAGGAGAAGGACAGGCTGTAGAGGGAGATAAGGCCAGCATAATCCCCATTTAGGGTAAAGTTACAGATCATATCGTCTCCAAGTCTTTCAGTCATCAAGTCCAGGCTTCAAAATAAATGCATGCAGTCCTCAAGTCCCCCTGACTGTTATGGAAATGTTGTGCTGTCCCGTTAATGGGCTTTTATCTACAATTTATGACGTCAACGGCAAAATAACCTCAAGCTGTGGAAAAAAATGCCCTGTTTTCTGTGATGCCTCAAAACATAAGAGCCAGAAGGCACGACATCTGTTTCCACAAATAGAAATGCAATCATTTGAACAAGTGACTCCACCCTACTGGTTTGTACGCTATCGCTTCTGCTGAAAACCACTTCCTCACCCTCTAGTGAAAACTTCTTAATGTAGAACAAAATGGATGAAACAGTCTGCATTTCACAACATGCAAGGGTGCATGCATCTCCACTGGTCCTTCCCTATAGACCCAAAACACTAGCCGGCATCAAATTTGGTGAATAATATTAAATGACATTTCTCAAACACCCTTCATAAACAAATGTCTGGTTTTTCTGTGATTTTGACTTTTTTCATGTACAATACTGTACGTTGTATAACTAATAATGTCATTTTCATACCAATCATATAAAATCACCAGTAACCTGTCATTGACTAATTTTTTGTACAAACTTGTCCGCAGGGTTTACAGGCAGCTTGCAGTTATATAAACTCACAGCTATGCTGCTGCAGGTCCACTGACACCGACCTTTGTATGCAGAACTGTGGTCCGCTTTCTGGTAGTCACTAAGTACTGGAAAGCGGACCACAGATAAGAAGGTTGCTGAAGGACAGTGTATTTTCAGCCAAAATGGTGACAGTGGAGTGGCAAGCCTGGGAAGAATTCCGTAAAGTCATTGGTTGTTTTCTCGGAAACAAGACGTCATCTGAGCATGAGGTTCACGTCAAGAATATGATATGTGTGATATTTCAAGATGCGTGTCAAGATACATTTCCTAGACTCACACCTTGATTACTTTCCTGAATATTTGGGTGAGTATAGTGTGGAGCAAAATGAGAGATTTCACCAAGATATTAGTGAAATGGTGCGAAGATACCAAGGATGTTGGAATGTAAATATGATGGCTGGTTATTGTTAGAGTCTGTACAGATAAAGTCCTGATGCTTCATACAAAAGAAAATCATGCCAGCAACAGTTTTGCAGTACTAAGTGACCAGCAAAGACATGATGAACTGTTTCTTTAATGTAACATTTGCTATAATTTATGTTGAACTTTAATTGTAAATTGTGAGAAAACCAGATGTGTGGTGGAAAATTGGAAGCCATATTCTGAAACTACATGAAAACCATACACTTGTTTTTGTTAAATCACCTAACAAAAAATTTCAATATTTCGGCCGGTGTTTGTTTGGGCATCCCATAGTCTGCTGATATGCTGTGCAGGAGCATACTGAGACATGTGAAAACAGGAAACCAAACCCTTTATCCATGTGGGCGTTTTAGCACTTACAAAATACAGAGATAAGCACAGTGTCAGGAAGTACAAAAAATTTGAATGCAGCATTAATGCCCATGTGCAGTGCAATAAACAAATTCTTGTATGGTCAGGCCAAATATATATATATACTATATATATATATATATATACATAAATATATACATATCTGCCACGAGCCAATTATGGGGAGCTCACCTGTCCACCCATCCATCACATATTTATTGCAGGGTCATGAGGGGGCCTGGGACATTTTCCGGGCTGCACAGGGCCGGAACCAACCACATTGGTCAAGCATTAGTCTGACACAAGTTGTGTGTACACACCCACTCACACGCTCAATCCCAGAGTAGAAACAGCAGCCAAACTGCATGAGTTTCCCCACTGTGGTGTGAGCAGAACATGAACTGCAAACAGTAAGCTGAAGCAGACAGTAGCCTCCAAGCTGCAGAGTGGCCAGGTCTGACTCACTGCTTACCCTAACCCTGACACACTGGGAACGGCCACATGACCATCTCTCCTGCTTCACTCAGGCTGAAGCACCATTTACATCCATTAATGTTTCAGGCACATCAGCATATCTGCATATATACAATACGTATGAGTGCAAGCGTATCCTGTAGCCATGATATTTGCTATCACTTAATCATCCACTGACGCCAAGTTTAAGGCATGTGAGGCTGGTGATGTTTTTTTTTTTTTTAATAGAATTTACATTATAGTGTTTTAAGCAACTGGTGTTACATGCTGGTCACCTGACCCTCCTGTCTCCTCCCGCATGTGACCCTGATGAGCCATGTCTGATGCTTGGTGCCCCTTGTTAGTCCTTGTATATAAGCTTCTCTCATCCTCCCCAGTCCGGCCATTGACGTTGGACCTACCCGTTGCCTATGCCCTTCCTGGTTGCCAATCCTACTGCTTACGATCTCTCACAGTCCTGTTCATCTTCAGTCGCTGCCTGTTTAGTTCAATAAACCCCCTTTTGTTTCACAACCACGCCTGTCCTCGAGCCCTTCATTCCTCAAGTCATGCCACCCACTACTAGCTGTAGCCCTTCTTTTTGCCCAAATTCTCTTTAATTTTCTTGTGTATCTGTTCCCTGTGACTCCAGAATCACTGTTTTTTCCCCCTCTCCCCCTGACTGATTTTTAATCAAGTCCCACCCCCTAATAAAGTTCACATCTTATCCTGCCATTCTCCTCTTCATGTGCCCCTGCTCACTGAGCTGCCTGGGGTAACACAGATGGTTTCCATCCCGGTCTTGCTGAAGAATTTGCACACAAGTATCTAAAGCTCTAAGGATGTATTGACAGAATCAAAAGAAAAAGAAACAGTAAAATAAAATGTAAAGTAGAGGTGCAGAGTCCCACCCGGAGGGGGGGGGGGGGGGGGGGGGGGGGCGGGGGGGGGGGGGGGGGGGGGGGGGGGGGGGGGGGGGGGGGGGGGAGG
>JABFEA020000002.1:17685854-17701401 GCA_019775915.2 Cyphomyrus plagiostoma
GAAAAAACAGAAGTAATGGTAATTGGTCCCAAGGCTGCAAGAAATAAGTTTCACCACCTCAGCATTAGTGGCCTTCCGGTGTTATGTCTGGTTGTCAGCAGACGAGCAAGCAGGCAAGTCGAGCCGTGAATATGGGTAAAGACATGGTTTATTTGGACTGACAGGGAACACACGGCCAGACAACATTACAGTACGACAATGACAGATCTGGGGAATACTGACTCAGACGCGGACTAAATACACAGGACAGGCTGAACGTAACAGCCAACAGGTGATTACAATCGGGAATTAACACGAGGTAACGAGGGGGGCGTGGCACACAGGAGGATTGGACGAGCAGGTCATGACACACGGTGGTTAGAAATATTGGTCTTCAAGTTGATTCAAATTTATGTTTTAATGCCCACATAAGAAGTATTACTAGAACTGTGTTTTATCATCTACAGAACATAGCCAAGCTTTGTAAGATGCTCTCACTTTGTGATACAGAAAAATTTATACATGCCTTTGTAACTTCCAGACTGGACTACTGTAATGCCCTCCTTTCTGGTTGCCCTCTGGATCATTACATAACCTTCAGAATGCAGCAGCCAGAGTTCTCACACTAAAAAAATTTGATCACATTACACCAGTCTTATCCTCCCTTCATTGGTTACCAGTTAGGTCTCGGATTGACTATAAAATACTGCTATTAAACTTTGAAGCACTGAATGGCCTTGCACCTTAGATATCTGCTGATCTCATACATGCCCCCGTGCTTGCTTCATTCTCAAGATGCGGGATATCTGTTAGTACCGAGGGTAGAAAGAGCTACGGCAGGCTGCAGAGCTTTTTCCTATAGAGCTCCTCAGCTGTGGAATGGTCTTCCACTGGATGTGCGGGTTTCAGGCTCACTCTCAATATTCAAGCCTAGACTAAAAACACACCTATTCAGTTTAGCTTATAGGAACGTTAATTCTAGCTCTAGCTAACTCCTCATTCCCAGTTAGACCTATAGTGTGAGCTGTAGAGCTGAGTAGGGATCGGTGCCATTGGCTTTGGATAAACTGAATTGACAGTGCTGTCACTCTAGCTTCATAATCGCTTGTGGGATTGGAGTGCTGACATTTCAGGGACTCCCCAGGCCTGCATTCTCACCTGCCTCTCCCTTCTACTTATGCTGCCATAGCCATATCTGCCGGAGCATTACACTTCATATTGCACTCATCTAACTTTTATCACTGCCTATAGTCTCCCCTACTTTGACTAATTGCATATTTTACTTCTCCTCCTCGGGGGTGCTGCCTGGAGACCTCAATTTATCAAGACGTCCAGCACACCCTGCAAATATTACGTCGCCACTACCAATGACGTCCGTGCATCAAGCTCTCCGTTCTGCCCGTGTCATTTTCCATGTATGACCCGCTGCCTGCCTTCTGGTTGCCTGGCGACTGTAGGAAGCATTGGCACCGGCTTGTCATCTCCCCCCTGCTCCCCATTTGTGTCTCAAATTTTATTGTATTTTACTCTCCCTGCTGGCCCCTGGAGGATGGGCTCCCCCTTTGAGTCTGGTCCTTCCCAAGGTTTCTTCCTTCTTGGGAATTTTTCCTTGCCACTATCACCCATGGTTTACTCATTGGGGGCTTTGGGTAGGGATGCTGTAAAGTGCTTTGAGATGATGTAATGTTGTGCCTGCTAGAGAGTCTGCTACAAAAAAATAAAGTTGTTGTTGTTCAAAGGACAGTACGTGGTATGATGGTTTTGGGAAAAAGTTGTACTTTGGATGCATCATCAATGCTAACTTACGTTGTTGTTTGGGAAACACACCCCTGGTTGGGACTTCAATGCAAAATAGCATATTTTCATGAAAACAAGTGTCCCAGCGGTATCTCATATAAACTAACAGTAGCGACGTGTTGGCAAAATCAGTGGATTCATTTATTTGTATTGCAAAATATCTTTAATTCTCTGTAGAAGCTGACTATGTATCAGAGCCCATTTCAGCTATCCGCCTACTTACAGTATCATTCAAAAGCGGTACTTGTAATAGCTTTGTTGCAGCCACTTCTCCAATCATTTCTCGGCACATATCATTGGAAACACCAATTCTTCAGCAATGGTGAAAGCTTTCTTGCACTAGACAACACCCCTAGCTACCTAGTAGTTGGATTTAAGGGCAGTTTAAGACTGTGTCAATAGGTTGACCACTGTCTGCTTCTGCAGATGTAGTCCATCATGTTTTCGCTGAAAGTACTCCAGTGGTTTTCCAATAAGTTTTGGGTGCTTTGTTTTGATATGCCGCTTGAGTTTTGATGGTTTTAGAGCCTCATTTGAAAGTGTTAATCCACATTCCACACACTGTCCCTTGGGCTTCGTTTCATTACCTCCCCTAGCAAATCCATATTTCATGTATTCTGGGTTGCATTTGCGGAAAAATTTAGGCTTTTTGTTTACCACAGCAGCAGCTTCTTCTTTGCGCTTCAGAAACTTCTCCACCGTAACAATGGGTGCATCCAACTTCATGCAGCCGCTTACAGTGCTGGCTTAAAGCAATGCATTCTGGTTCTGATGTAATGCATCATAGTTAGATTTATACATGGCCCTATACGGACCAATGGCAGTCTCGATTTTAAATTTGCGGCCCGATCTGTAGCCTGTGGGGTTCATTATTTTGCTTAAATCAACACCCCATATTCAGTAACACAAGGCACAGCAAACCATCACTCTAAAAATGGTAATTACTAGGCTTAAATGCTCAATACATAAAACATTCCCAATAAATGACCCACTTTCCATGCTAAATCATAGTAAATATCCCTCCCTAATTTTCCCGCACACTCTCTCTCTCTCTCAAACACACACACACGATTCATTTAACAAAATTAAAACAACCACCAAACTTCCCTCTGTCCAGCAGCCGTCAATATACTCCCATGTGTCTGTATCTCTGTGAGCATCGGCGTCCCAAATACCCACCAAAAATGTACACAAAAAACAACACACCGCGCATGAGGTTTTCCGCATGTCCCTTACCAGTCACTCTCTCCCTCTGAACAAGGTCCTCTACTGTTAAGAACTTCCTCCAGGTGTCTATCATTCAATCAAAATCAAGCCCCGCTAATCCTCTGAACCACTGAATTCCACCTGATGACATTTTCATAATCACACGTCATCACATAACATTCCTTATGACCCCCCCCCCCCCCAATAAATAAATAAATAAATGTTTTTTTCTTTATAAAGGTAAGATTTGGTATTCCAAAAACTTTTTTTTTCTAAAAACAGCTGCCAAAAGGTTGGGGGTTGTCTTATAATCGGGGTCACCTTATACTCGGTTGAATACTATAATCGAACAACAAAGTACAGCAGGATATAATATATATACCCCCCACCCCCAGAATTGAATGTTTGTATCATTAAATTTTAAACAATTTGATAGAAATGATTCTGTAAATTGGGTAGAACTTCCCATCACTGTCTGACACTTGTTTTCGAGTTGAGGGTTTGAGGGAGGAGAGAGAGGAAGGTGTGCATCTACCTATTCTGAAAAAAAGACATGTCAGTTATTGGTTGTTAAAATGCATCTGAAGTGAATAAGAAAAATAAAAACTTTAAAAAGCATTTTCTTATGTAAATGTTTCTAATAGGAGTTGAGGAGAGAGAGTTAGGCATGGTGTACATATGTAGTGTAGGCTAGCTCCATAATAGTAAACAGAGAGATCAGCTAATGTAAAATGTAGTAAGTTTAGCGAGTTAGCCAGTTAACACATAACACATCATTTTTTTGGGGGGGGGTTTCTGTTTCAAAATAAGAACTTGAAAAAGGAAAATATATAAAAATAGACTTCATAATTTAATTGTTTTTCTGTTGAAAAGTCAAGTTAGAAGATGAAAAGAAGAAACCTTTTTTTAATTTAATCTTTTAACTTTTTACAAATTACTCATAAAATTAAAATGCAAATGATATTATTTCCTGCAATGGGCTGGCCCCCCATCTAGGGTTGTTCCTTGCCTCGTGCCCGTTGCTTCCGGGATAGGCTCCGGACCCCCCGCGACCCAGTAGGATAAACGGTTTGGAAAATGGATGGATGGATGGATGATGTTATTTCACTTCAAGCTTTGTGCATAGACCAAAAACTAAATGGCAAAGTGAAGACTGTATTTTCATTCTATCATTATTATTTTTATTTTCTTTTTCCATTAAATACCTTCCATAATTGAGCGCCACTCACATGGCTTGCCACATAGCTAAGTCCAAGGCATTGAAATGTTCGTTAAATAAACCTAATTCAGGCAACACCATATAATGACAGTTGTTGTAATAAGTACACAAAGAAAGCTGGTCACAATTATGTTTTATGGTTTGATCGTTTGTAATTTAATGTAGGATTTCTTATGGTGACAACCATGTTTGCTTTTAATACCAACTGAAAACTACTCTCTAGCACAGTTTTACGATATACAAACCACACCACTTTACTAAATGTATTAGTACTTGGAGGAATGAGTTGATCATAAACAGTATTAGTTATTGAGACTTGGCTCAGGATCTCCTCCTTCCCATTCTAAATTCACATGGTGACATTTTGCAATATACAAATAATGTGCCTGGTGATTGGTCAGGAGAGCCACAATCACAACATGATTGAGGGATGATTCTTATTAGGCAGTTCTGTAGGCAATTGAAGATTGTCGGGCCTTTATCTCTCGAGACACCTGGCACCAGGAGCAGGGGTAGCAGCATGTGGCATGCAGACAGTCATTGCAGATGGATCCCTGTGACAGTGAAAAGGCCAAAACCATTGGGCATCATGGGATATGCTGTCCCTACCACAGAAGGAGCTGAAGCTGTTATCTCATAGTGGTATTAAAGACTTCATGGATGTTTTACATACTGTCCTTTTCAGAGGTATGGTTAGAGCTCCCTGGTAACATTTATGTTTATTTACATGTATTTATTTAGCAGACACTTTTGTCCAAAGTAAAAGTGAGGCATATTGAAAATTATAACTCAACTTGGCATAGAAGCAAATAGGCCGAGCTTCCAATCAGTGACTAGTAGAAAAATGTAAGTGGCATCGGAGCAAAAGCTATACAGTATGTCCATACATAGCAAGAATCTAATGAGTAAACTACACTTCAGGTACGCTAGTGACTGGCCGAACAGTACTCATGCAGTACTGGTGCAGTACTCATAGTGGTGACCCTGGAAAAGGTGGATTTTGAGGTATTTCCCGTAGAAACTTAACTGTTTCACTTCACAAACGGACCTGCATATTGCTTTAATAAGAAGTATCAACCTTTAGAACTTGCTCAGAAAAGCAGCGCAGTGTCCTACCTGGATGCCATAGGTCCGACGTACAGAGACCCTTACAGCAAGGGAGATGGCTGGAATACATGCACCATAACCACATGCAGCATATTCCAGAAGGGGGAGACAGGTACACTCGCCGTGATCCTTAGATACCTTACAGGCATAGCATGGCAGACACCAGAAAGCACAGCAGCCTGAATCGTGGCCAAAAGAAAAAAACAACAAGTTGGATTAGCAGTTGCATAGCTATGGGCGTATAGATGTATAAACATAATCCATAAAAATACCGGACAAACACAACCATTCTTGTGCACACACCCAGTTATACATTCCCAAGCCACTCCCTCTGTCATTTGCACGTTTCTGCGAGCTTTGATTCTTTTCATTTATGTTCCTATAGGAGGTTATATCCTGAAACTATTAACATAGTTTTTGTTTAACCAGTTATTTCATAAACGTCTTGTATTTCCATCCTGTTTGCATTTCACAGCTGGTGGAGCATGAATTCAGTTTCTGTTACTGCTACCTTTTTTGATTATTTCACAATACAGTTTTTTATTTAAGAGACCCTTTGTAAATGTTTAATCGTATAACAATGGCCAGAAAGCTATCCGAAGTCACTAATACCCAGTTCTTTCAATAATCCAAAGTTCACGGCTTATGTTTTGTGAGATGTTTTAATATAGCCACTGTGCTGCTGATAGTAGAAAAATCTAAATTCAAATATGCAATTCCGGGCATTTCTTTTTTGTTCAGTTATTTATTAATTGGTTGTTCACTTAATTATTGTACATTGACACACTATAAAATACAGTTGTGCAAATCGGTAAGAAGGTTCTGAATTTGGTCTCACTTTACTAACTTTTTGGCCAGTGAACAGGTTGCCTGTCATACATAGAGGGGTGGGTTTGTTTTTTCTGGGGTCCTCTGTCAGGGGTTTCAAAAACTAAACAAGTAGCTAGCGAGTAGAATCGGAGATCACAGTTAGCTGGCTGGTTTGCAGAACATGCTGCTCAGCCTCTCCAAGATAAATAATACATTAACTTCATACACATGCAGAGCGTGTGAGTGGAGTGGAGCATGAGTGGAAGAGTTTCAGCTGGGGGCAGTGAATGTGGCACTATGGCTTATTTGGAAAAAAAAAATACAACTTGAACGTCACCTGCTCACATCTTGAAATAAATAATTTTTGCTTGAATGTGGATTTGGCTGCTTAGTTAGTCAGGCTACAGCTTAAGCTAAAATTAAAATACAATGCAAATTGTTTTCTTTTTCTGGACCGAGTGATGAGCGAACATTCTCATCTCTCCTTTCCATTCACATGTTCTGCTATTTAGTGTGGTTCCTGTTGGCAAATAGATGATATCCCAGGCAGAACCAAAGATATAAATCTTTTATGTTTTGGTCACACGACGGATGCTTCAGTCAGTAATTTCTTAGGCACTTTGTCTACTTAGAGTGTTCTCTTATTTCCAGATATTCTGCTGGCTGATTGAAATCTCCAAGCTACCTGTGGCCCAAACATAGGGTTCAGCATAGAGAGACACATACAGATGCACAAACTCACAGTCTGCCATGTCATCACAGCAATCGCAGATGCCTGAGCTCCACTCGCTCGATTGGGTCATGACCCCTGTGGTGCCGGGCTGCTGCATTACTATGTTGGTTGCCATGCTGATGCAGTACCTACAAACAAATAAGCAAGGGTGTTTTATTGCATGTGCTTATATCCATACTCATCCTATAAGAACATAAGAAATTTACAAACGAGAGGAGGCCATTCGGCTAATCAAGCTCATTTGAGGAGAACTTAACTAATATCTAGCTCTGATTTAAAGGAACCCAGGATTTTAGCTTGTGCTACACTAGCAGGAAGACTATTCCATACTCTAACTACATGCTGTGTGAAGAAGTGCTTCCTCAAATTCATTTTAAAATGTTCTCCCACTAATTTCAATTTAGGGCCACAAGTTATTTAAACTAATATTGAAATAGCCATTTGGCTGAACAGCATCCAGACTTGTTAGAATCTTATAGACCTGGATCATGTCCCCCCTTAGTCTCCTTTGCTCAAGGCTAAACAGATTCAGCTCAGCTAACCTCTCCTCATAAGACATTCCTCTAACACCAGGAATCATTCTCGTAGCCCTTTGTTGCACCTTTTTTAAGGCAGCAATGTCCTTCTTAAGGTATGGTGACCAAACCTACACACAATATTCTAGGTGGGGTCTTACCAAGGAATTATATAATCGTAGCATCACCTCCTTTGACTTAAACTCCACACACCTATGAATATTACTATCCAACAATTCCTATAAATCTTTTGTTTTAAGGTAATACATGTATACCAAATTTACAAACATCATATATCTATGCAGATGCAAATGTGGTCATTAGTAATATACAATAAATGTAAATGAACATGAAATTTGTGATTATCAATGTGGTGGTTTTGAGTATTTTCTTTAACCTGAAAAATCTATAGATCCATCAACACTCCTCACATGACTAGAGAATCACTGGCTTATCAAATGGGTTCACCCAAATTGTAGAACATATTTAAAATAGACAGTTACTGTGGAAATGCCCATTCTGTCATTAATCTGTCAACAGTAGACAGAGCCTCAAATTAATCTAAAAATAAAGAAATGCTGTTGAAGTTGAAGCTAGCAGAGTAAATAGCGCGCACCCAGGACAACTGTATGCACTTACCTGTGTCTCACTTGGCAGGAGAAAACTATCCGTGTGAGCCCTGTACTGACCCCTGGAATAGTAGTGGACCTACTTTTATGCTTACATAATAATACAATGCAGCAACCTTTGATGTTATTGTGACGCCATATGCCAGGTCATCCAACTTGTTTAGGTTGAACAATTAGAGAACACTCATTGGGATTCTTAAACTTGACAACTCCCTGGTTCAGAGATGCTCATGGATAGTCCCCCTTTGCAAACACCCTAATAGGGTTTAGATTAATTTATCATCCAAGGGGTCCTACTAATAATAAAATCATTTATGCATTTATCTATCAACCCTTTATGCAGTAGAGGGGCATGATGAGCCCGGCAGGGGACATCTGAAGTAGATGTTAGTCATCATGATTTAAGAATTTCTATTGCTACAGTTCAGAAAGTTATGTTGGAGTAGTTAAGTCCAGTACTGTTAATATTAATCGTTTCCCTGTATAAGGACACTGAGATCATTTATTTTGGCTGAAAACGTCAAGAAATACATTTAAAAGTCTCATGCTGTAGTTGACTTGTACCAGGGGAGTAGCTACATGTCCCAGACACCCTGAGAAATGACACCTTGTACCCCAATGCTTGGGTTGGCACTTTCAGTTGCTCAGCTGATGTGGTCAAGCAGGGGGCATGATTTTGGAGCCCCTACAAAGTGCTGGGCACTTTGAATTTGTCATGGTATCCATGGCCCTCTGATACCCCCAACTTGTACTGTTCTCCAGCTCTAAGACAGGTACAGTGTGCATAGAAATAACAAGATCCCAAGATCCACACAAGGCTTTTCCTTACTTACATGCGAATGATGAAAATGTAAACGAGGTGACAAAGACATCAACTGAAGCATGACCGATAATGGCCCAGCCCTTGTCTTGCTTGCCATGTCTTTTCTCACTGCAATGCCTCTTCCATTGGAAGCACTTTCAGGGAGTTGCCTCACTCCTGACCCACAGCATTCCAGCGGAATGCCCCTGGAATCTGAGCCAGTCACACAATGGGTAAACAAACAATCATCAAGATCTGAGGTACATTAACGTGCACGTATTTAAAAAACAGCCACACTGAATGACAAACCTGTGACAAGGGCATGACACCCAGTTATATGTTGTAACACTTTTTTTTAATACATTGATATTTATTGATGCAAAGTAAGACAATCGAAAAACAATTAAACCATCAGGCGTGTTTAATTCAAACCAGCAAAAAAAGTTTACAACCTGACTTCTTTTATGATGGATCCTAGTCACAGGGAGAGGTATAAGGCAGATAATGGACAGTTATGGGGTGTGATAGAGGAGGATAGTAGGAATGACACAGACAGGAAATCATACAGTATTGCACAGGCTCTTTTTCATCAATTGAGATACAGACTATAATTTTTGCTGGAACTCAATCCATTTAAAAGGGAATATTAATTGAATAACTTAGTTGAAAAACATACTTGAATTGCTGAGTGACTGGCTCCTTATATGAGTCTATGTGTCAGATGTCATGTGAAACCACAATGTGGATGAGGATTTATTTTTCTTGACTGGAAATTCTTAATTTCACATGACGTCTGACACCAGGAGTATGGGCAGCAGAATGTAGAGTTTTCACTTTCTGTCCAGGTGGAGCCTTGACCAGAGATCAGCATAAATAAGCATTGTTCAAAAGCAAATGATTCTCTATTCAAGGACTTGTTTTCACTGACCAGAATAATGACATCCAGTATAACTGTGTAACTGTGTGTTCTAGCGCTCACATGTCAAGATCCTGGTTTGCAGGCTGATGGGTGGCACAGCGTCAAAGAAATTCAGTAGCAATGGTGACTGTGTGTAATGCTTTGACGTCTGACATGCGACGCACAGCAAACAGAAAAGGCCACACAAGTCTATGAAGTGACAGAAAAGAAATACACCAGGCAGGAAAACTTTCATACCAAGAATCACCCTGTATACACACAGCAACACGGACTCCCAGGCAAGTTTCTCATCAAGGCACTAGAAGATGCTTGTCGTCTACTCATTGGTCAATGGGCTCATGATAATCATTTATCTAGACCATGATAGGCAGGTACACTTTACTTAACAAGTTGCCACATAAGGATGACTGAGCTTGTAAGTCCTGGTGTATTCATTCAGAGTCTGTTAAACAGGTCTGTAGGGAGAGACCAACTAAACCACCTGTTATAACAGTGCAAGAAGAAGGAACTCAGGATCAGGAATCAAGGCAAAAACAACACTGGATTATTCAGAACTTAAGGCAGGAGCAAGCAGGGATCGTTAAACTCAATCCATGAATAAAACTAACAGGCATCACAATGTTAATGTCAGGACTGGGGAATAAAGGCTAATAAGAGGCAGCTGGAGTGCATTACAAAAGGGAAGGAGCAAGATATTAGACTAATGCATAAGAGGTGTGACTCGTTATAACCATGCTAGGAAGACACAGGAGGGGTAGATGTAACACTAGCATACCTCAGAGTGCCGGTGAGCACGTAGTGACTTAGCTACCTGCATAAGCCAGCTCAGCCTGATATAGCTACATGGAGCCACCGTGTGGGCTCCCTAAAGGTGAACAGCAGGACTAGATACAGTGCCATTTGGACAACAGGCATGACTGATTAGGACCCAGATAATTTTTGAAATATGGAACAGTGTAGGACATATGATTAAATTCAGAAAGTTAACTGAGTTGTATGTGTGGCTACTGTTGCATCGCCTGGAAGCATGCTTGGGGAATAACGAAATACATGGAAAAGTGTTATGTATTCAGAATACGAAAAAAGTAACTGCATTTATTATAGTTACAGGAACAATAGTCATAATCACAAAAAAATTAATTATTTCCAGGATTACACTCACAATAAACATAAGAATAAAAATAAAAAGAAGAATGAGTTTATTTAGATACTGTGCACACACACACACACACACACACACATACATAACACCTCTCTCAAGATGTCCATTCATCAAGGCATGTGTGTGTGTGTGTGTGTGTGTGTGTGTGTGTGTGTGTGTGTGTGTGTGTGTGTGTGTGTGTGTGTGTGTGTGTGTGGTGGGGGGTGGTTAAGTATATATTACGTTGCGGGGACTAAATGTTCCCACAGCATCATAAAACCCTGTTGTTTTCAGGTCCCCACAAGGGGAAATTCAATTTTATAAAAATCTGTAAATGTAGTCAAAAAAAAAATGTTGTATTTTGTTTGCTTACTTTTGGTTTAAGTTATGGCTAGATAGGAGTTAAGGTTGTTGTTGTAGGGATTATGATTTTACAGGTGGAAATAGATAGACTCCAGACAAAAATACAAACGTGTACGTGTGTGTATAGGATTTCCACAAGGCGGGAAGCACAGACAAAATTTCAGAACCCAAGCATAAAAATGGAACTGATGGTAAAGCATGAAATCTAATGGAATCTAACGGGTTTCTGATTAAATTAATTAAAAGTCATTGTAATTTATTATGAATACCTCACACAGGCCAATGTTTTTTTTATTATTCATTTGACAATAGCTACAACAAGGTACCTTGTCAGTCTGTTTTGGAATCTTTTGATCTTCATGTGGTCTTAAATAGTGACAACAGCATAGTTGGTGGTTAATAACATACGAAATAAAATACAGGCACTATCTGATTTATGAAAAATACTAAATCAACTAAACCATGTCCAAAGAGAAATGTTAAAATGATTGATGTGTGATTCCATTTGTTTTCTTACTCAATACTTATGAAAGTAGAAGTAATCTTAATGGTATTTATTTTCTCATGTGTTTGTGTACACATTTGGCATTGCGGCAATCCAAAAGTAACGGAAAGTAAACGTCACTAAAATATTGTGATTCTTGGATTAGGTTACTGACTACATATTTGTCAGGTCTTTAGTAATTGTACCTGAAAACATTTCGAAAGTAACCTTCCCAAACCTGCCTGCAAGCTACTGCTAACTCACATGGAGCCAATGACTAGCTCACATAATGCAATTTTAGTACTTGCATCAATCATGTTTATTTTTATATTGTATTATTATTATTGAATATTGTGTACATCGAGGCACTAGCAGGAATTTCACTTTGTCATGGCTGGTGAGTGCCGCTGTCACAGCAGGCTACAGCATGGATCAGAAAAGAGATGTAATGATACTGCTTAATCCCCCCACCACGCCTATCAACTTTTACTGTTATGATTTATCCAGGGTTTTTTTAATTTTTAGCTTTATTTATATAAGTTGCTCTCATTTCAGGCTTGTAGCCAGGAATGAGTTTCTGATTTTATTAAATGCTTGGAGATTAAATATTATCAGTCTTAATTCCATGCATAATGTACACTCTGAGTGGTTGCTTATGTCGGGGTCAGTACCCTTCCCACCCTGTCCTACGTGTCCTGTTTTCAGCCAGCATGTGTCGCTGTTCATTCTGTTTTCCCTCTCCCTCTTGTAGACCTCAGCTCTTGTGTGTGTTCCTACTGGGCCACTGCACAGCTCAACGGGCTGAGTGTTTGGATGTGAGGCTGTAGTCCTGGTCATGTTTCCAAGGCCAGCCTCACCTGTTATTCTGTATTTATTACTTACTGTGTTTCCCTGTTTTAGGTTGTGCCCGCTTTTGCTGTGTTTTATTATTTCTGTATATTCTTATGGTCCTAGCCTTTCCTGGTGTTGTGACCCTGGTGTTTACTGTGCCTCTTAGTTCTATGTCAATTCAGTCTAACTGCTTTCACCCATTTCACTTTGTCCCTGTGCCTTCCTTGATTCGTTAATTGAGTATGGATTTATACCTGTGTTTACCCAGTTTTTTTCACCTTTTTACCTAATCCTGTTCCCTGGTTATAGTGACTGGCAGATGAAGCCTTTCATTAAGATTGTGAAGCTTTCAGGTGTTCCCCATATTGTGCGGGAATGTTTTTTGAGTCTTCAATCCTCTTTTTCAAACATAGGGAGACACTGAGTGGATTTCAGCAACGCTTGGAACAATCTGAGAATTTGAACAACTGGAACAATCTGCATTTGCATTTAATGAATAATGTTACTGGTATGACAGCACAGTTTAGTTATGTTGTGCTAAATATAAACTTTAAAATTACTATGTGTTTCTTTCAGTTTACTTCTATATATTCTCAGTGATTATGTTTTCAGTAAAATATTGTGATGGGCCTTGTGACGTGGCTTCCAGGGTAGGCTTCAGGCCCCCTCCGACCCCGAGTAGGACAAGTGAGTACAGAAGATGGATGGATCATAGATGTGATATTGCCATACCACAGATGTTTGGAGCAATTTAAACCTGCCCAGTACAATAATGATTATAAATATACTGATTTATGTTTATTCATATAGCAGGTGCTTTTATTCATAGCAATTTACAAGGAAAAGGATTCCCAGCCTCCCCCATGGCACATGAGAACTGGCCCAATTAACCAGCAATGGAACTAATAATAGCATAAAAATATTATTAACCTTATTATTATTATTAATAATAATAATAATAACGATTAATAAAACATACTATCACTACTACTAAAAAATAATAACAATAATAATAATAGTAGCAGCAGTAGTAGTAGTAGTATTTTTCCGTATGAATATTCATTCACCTTATTGGGACACATCTATTCAAAAAGTTCCAAACATCAGAGGATCACCTTTTGTCATTCTACAAGCCACTTTACATAATGAATGGAATGGGGTGTCTTTTGTAATACAAACCATGTAGCAATCTCTCCAGCTGCAAACAAAGAGGAGAAAAAATGACGCCCAAAGGTTTCATCTCCCTTTTGTAAGAGCTCAGAAGAGCCGACCGGTTTCGAAACCTCTGACGCCTCAGGACGAGTTGGTCACCAAGCTCAGATTCTGAAGCGGAAGATTCTGATTGTTGTGCTTCTAATCGCTGGGTTTTACTTTGGCAAGTTGACCTCCAAGGTCTGGGGGTCATCAGTTCCATTACTAACTGGTTACCTTTGTAGGTCTTTTTTTAGTTCTGTTAGTTGTGTTTAGTTTTGACCGCTCGCGGTCCCTTTGTTTTGTGTTTCCCCCAGAGTGCTCAGTTTGTTTAGTAAACCCCTTTGTCTCAGAGTCGCTCTGTGATTCATCTTTTCCCCGCCTGCACCTTGCTGCATTGTGACGATCTCCTACGTGATGACCCTAATGTAAAATAAAACTGCGCATTCACCAAACAGCAATTCAGAGTTCCTAGTAGTCATGTAGCAATTCGCCCACTTCACAATACTGTTCAATACATAACGTTGGGGGTCACAATTCAATATATATTTTTTGAATATAGACATAAATGGATGCAGAAAATTACCAAAAAATTCCAGTTCTCTATCAATTTAATATTCCTTTTTTAAAATTTGAAAAAATACTTTTTTTTTTACTTTCTCAATAAAGAAATACAAACATTTATAAAGGTAGGAGTAAAGTATTGCAGCGTATTAACTAATGTTCCTTTTATTAAAAATTAAAAAGTTCATAGCGAATATAGTTTTACCCATTCATAAAAAAGCTGGAGTTAGGATTAAACATAAAACAACAATTTGTCAACTATATGCGCTTGCAGGTTCATATTATATTACTTTTGTAATTTGTAGGCCAAGGCCCTCTGCTGTCTAAACAAGGTAGTTACAGCTGGGAGAAACAACGCAGCCTGATATTAACACTGGTGAACAGGTCTTTTTCATTACAGATAATTTATGCGGGTTTCTGGTGTTTTTCATGCAAATTTCGAATCTGTGTTTAGTTTTTCTCTAGTGCATCTAGTTTTTGTGATGAATTATATATTGCATGACATTTGGTATAATTAGCCTAAGAAGGGAGGTTTAACAAATATTTCTGTATATTTTTATGTTATAGACTGCATTAACTGCAATTGATTTTAGTTGGTATCATGCCTAGAAATTGTATTAATCATCCGTTCAGACAGTTTCTGTTATGTGTGCGGTTCATTCATGACCAAAGCACAGTGTCGCCCAGTTACCGCAGACCTTAAGATACACAAATTGCAACTCGGCTCTCCTCTGAGTTTCCAGGATAAATCTTGGGCTTCCAAACATCAGCACTGCAAAACTGAAGGAAGGGATATTCATAGGTCCACAGATCAAGTCTGTTTTGCAGACAACAATCTCTCTCAGCAGCTAGGCTTGAAGCTCGAAAAGGCATTCAAGTGGCTCTGTGAAAACATTCGGTTTAGCCATAAGCCTCCAGCATAGAAGCAAGGAGTTCAGTTTAGTTTCTAGACACATGTTGCTGGACTGGCTAATTCTTCTTAAGTATTAATGGTGGTGCACTAGCTTTTTGTGGAAGTGTTACAGATGGGTTCTTTTAACAGATGTGTTCATTCTTAATTCGTTGTATTGTACATGTATATTTTAAGGGCCAATGATGTTTCTTAAATTTGGAATTAAACAACGATTGATTTTTTAAACTGGCATGCAGTTTAATTAAATTGCAATGTTAATACATTTTATAGGGGCGGCATGGTGGTGCAGTGGTTAGCACTGTTGCCTCACACCTCTGGGACCCGGGTTCTGGTCTCCGCCTGGT
>JABFEA020000002.1:17719945-17731081 GCA_019775915.2 Cyphomyrus plagiostoma
CTGACTTATCTAACTGTTTTGTTGACATTCCCTTTAGCGCAGCTCCGTCTAGTGTATGCATAACGCAACCCCAGCCATTACTATAACTTCTATTCTATGCGTCTTATAATGCGGTGCGCCTTATATATGAAGAAAGTTTTAAAATAGGCCATTCATTGAAGGCGCGCCTTATAATTCGGTGCGCCTTATAGTGCGAAAAATACGGTATATCATATATCCTATTCTAGGCCCATTTTGGCTGCTATAGAATGATGTTAAAAATATACAACGACAAAAATATTTATCCATTGATACATCAAGTTGTCTCCTTTCTTTACCCCGTAACATCGCATCGCCATAGCATTGTTCCATGTGGGTGGTCCCGCAGACATCTCACGTCTCCTCGCAGTTCTGGAAGCTCAACTTTCTGACAGCTATGAATGATGCACAATGTTCCCAAAACGTGTGATCCTGCTATTCAGCAACAGTACGATTAGCTAGCAAGGAGTTTTACAGTACAGAATATCTAAGCAAGTATAATTTCCTTATTCCTTACAAAATTCAAATTTTATTAATAAACTAACATGTCTTACAAATAAGATTAATTTGCTTGCATTCAGGCACATTGTAGGAAGTGTAATTTTCTTACTGCACTGGCAGATAATTTAGCTAGTTTTAGGCCAGTTTCCCTTAGATTTGAATGTCCATTTTTTTGCAGTGTACCACTGCAAACCTAATCAGCACTATGCTTGGGCATTATCTAATTTTTAATACTGTCATACCATTCAGACATTGTGCCACAGTCATGACTTAATTTCATGAATTTTTTGGCATTTCCTGTAAAATTTGTCTGGGGGAAACGTTGGGATATTTTTGATCAAAAATACTGTAGAACATGGTATTACCATAATATCCCAATAAGCCCAGTCAGTACCTCCTCCCTGCCAATTGTCCCTCATATGCCTCCCTGATATCAATATGCCTATATGGGATACCATGGTGCTGGCGTACCTTGATAGCATAGCGCTCCCGCACAAAGGTGCGTACGGCCAAGGAGGCTGGGGGCACACAGCCCATACAGTCGAGCAGGGGGAGGCAGGGACACAGGCCAGCAGCGCCGGTGGTCCTACAGGCAAACAGCGGGAGGCACCATGTGGCGAAGCAGCCTGACGAGAGATATCAGCACTTAGGGACAGGGGGCCTTGGGGTGATGGGGGCAGACAGATATAGCATGGGAGAAACAGAAAGGGGACATGCACCTTACACATATAACAATAAGAAGAATGTATGCTCTGGCTGGGTCAAAATCAGGTGGGGTGTTTCTCAATATATCGTATTAATGTAATGCGGCTGTTTGCCTGTTTCTTGGCTGCATATCTCCATTGTATTTTTGGTCTTGCATGCCTCAATACAAGGAACTACGAAGTGCTTTTCACAGTTTAAATTCATCTACAATAGACACAGCCTTCAGTATCCTGGTACCACATTCCAATAAATCTACTCTTATAAAGGACTTATGCATGGTTTATAATCAGGCTATTTACTAGGTTTTAACACTAGGTTTTAACATTAATGTAAATCATAATTAATAGATTAATTATAAGACAGTTTTCTTTTTATTGATTGTGACAAAAGGGAGCCTTTTTGTGAAGAGGTACCCCTATTCCTGCTCACAGAATTTGCAATTTTCCCACATGAACCGGCACCCAGTACCGCAGTTAATAACTTAGGGATTCTAGTGGAAGTAGCTTTGGAATTGGAGACTGGTTTCCTGTTAACATTTAATATTAAGGGTTGTGACTGGATGTTACTGTGCAGGTTAGCATGTGACCAATTAACTTATTTTTCCTCAATTGTTTGAAAAACTATGAAAGCTACTATTTAAAATAACACACACACACACATACACACACACACACTTGAGCACAAGAGAGTGAATCTCTCCATGGATTATTTCCAATGTCCAGCGAGTCTTACAGATATGCATGTGCATTTAGAGACAGACAGATGGGCAGTGTGTGACAGAACCAGACAGACATGTGAAGCAGCGCAGACTTACAGTCGCCTATGTCCTCCCAGCAGTCACACAGACCTGTGCTCCACTGCCCTAGCTGCGCAGCTGTTCCTGCCTCAGTCACCGGGGGCTGCGCAAAGACCACAGTAGCCTCCATCCTGATGGAAGTGGAAGCACACTGAAAGTTACAGTCTGCTCATATCTGAGTCAGACCACTGTTGGTAGAAAAAACAGGTGGCGATTCTGCCAGGTATACAAGGCTACATAAAACATACAAAAAAGGTTTTTATATCAGCTACATAAACGAGTCCAGTAGAACAGCTATAAAAGTGGGGAACACATAATTGCAAGCTATCTTACCTATTATAGTTTATAAATAGCAGAGTTTTCAGATGGAGAGAAAGACACCCAGGTCTCGTCTGTTCCCACACCTATATGTTTATTCCACTCTTACCGGTCAGTCAAGTTTGCTGAGGTACTGCTGTTTACTGTAAACTGTCCATTTTCCAGAAGGGGATGGGAGTGCTCATTGTTATGGAGCCAGCTGCTTGGTACTCATTGTACTGCCAGTCCTTTACCTCTCTCTGTTGCCGTGATGCCTTTGGCCATTCAGCCATGGACCACGTGTCGGATGGAGCCATGGACCAAGTGCAGGATCCAGGGCCCAAGCAGCAATGGGACAGAGCAGAATGGAAATGGGATTTTCAGAGGAAAATAAGAAGTGAACAAGAATGTAGCCCCCCAGGTCTCCAACCATTTGAGATGGAGACCCCAACCACTTTAAACTCAGTCGGCTGAGGATAATCAAGACTGATAAGATCTCTAATGACTTTTACAGATGTACTGATTTTACTGGTTTGTGTGGGTAAGTATATAGTTTGTTAGGTGTTCATTGTTTTTACTCAAGTATACATTTGAATGACAGAGTTCCATGTGTAGGAGAATACTTAAGGTATGTGACAAAAACAAGCTCACATGTGGACAGGTGTACAGAGTAATTGTTTGGGACAATTCATTAATGCTCAATGATCAGTATAAAAAGACTTTATTAACTCAAAATGCTCCTATAAACACACAAAAGATACAGACTTATTTGGCTACAGGCTTATTCAGAGTATATTCAAATGCTTAATTTTCATCATGGCATTATCTGAAGAGTTAGAAATCAGTAACAAAAATATAATTATCTGTATAGTTTCTAGCAATATAAGTGGCGCTCATACTATAATATTTTCACATTTGTTCAAACTGCTGAAGTGCAAAAAAAGACAATCTATTCTATAGCATCTGATAAATGAACCTGCAATATGTTGACTTTAGGTGCCAGTCCTACAGGAAAGGCTGGCTTCACCACTTACATGCTCATATGTTATAGCAACCTACCCTTTGAGATACACACTGGAGCATGAGACAACAATAATTAAGTTGGACACTATAGCATGTGGGAATGAAAAAGCATGCTGGGTACTAAGGTTTCCAGCCCTTTCCTGTAGCCTCCTTCTTCAGATGCCCCCCCCCTACACTACATCAGGCCAGGGGGAGTGGGATGGAAAATTTGACTTTTCGGCAAAATTTCTGAAGGCTGCGATTGATTAACATATCTGCAAGAGACAGACAGAGCACATTGACTGTAAATTACTGGCTTATCTTAAAACAAGGTTAAACGAGGTTAATACAATAAAAGCACATCCATGTCAATATTTTTAGGGTAGTACATTACAGACCATCATTAATACTGAGTCCAGACTTCAGTCAGTGACATAGGACATTAAAATAAAGCTAATCTGCAAATGGCTGATTTCTTGGTCTAGTATTTCAGGAAGCATAAATTTTGCACTGTAGTATTTATAAAGCAGCGTGAAATGTATTCTGGCTGCAAAATATTTTAGTTGAATCCAAAACTCATTGGAATAAATGTTCAGTATGTTCAAGATTCACTGAAATCTCCTTATATGACTTTTCGAACCACCTTACACAAAACAGTTTTTAAAGTACAGGATCGTTCAGTACAGGATTAAAATGGCTCAGATTAATCACTACATTTACAAAAAAGCACCATCCCTCCCACCATATTATTAACGCAGCAACTCACTATTGTGTCGCTGGTTGCACACACAGTGTGTTAACTCCTTCTGTTCCTTTGGAGATGACCCCTTTTTGCAGATCAGTTTCTTTTTGGGGGTTTTTTTATTTACATATATACAGAGAGAGAGAGAGAGAGAGAGAGAGGGGGAGAGAGAGAGAGAGTGAGAGAGAGAGAGAGAGAGAGAGAGAGAGAGAGAGAGAGAGAGAGAGAGAGAGAGAATTACTTGTGAAAATCACTTCACCAGTAAAAATATGTATCTGGCCAGCCACTTAATTGACAAGGAAACAATCAAATTTGTATGGAGACATCTTAAATAGCATGTGTTTTAAAGGCAGATAGGTCAAGTTTGAACCCCCACACACACATGCATGCACGCACACCAAGTCACCCCTGACACTTACACTGGCATTTGCATGGGAATGGCCATGCACCCTTCACCGACGATCTTTGAGACTGGGCTGTGGAGCACAGAGGAGGTTAACCTGGACCATTCACTTTTAGTAACTTGATATATCTGTATAATCAGTGTTAGTAATAGAAAAGCAGCCAGGTGACATCAAGAATCATGCAGTGGACCTGGAAAGCGGCTGGGATGCAGCTCCTACCTGTGTGCTCACACCACAGAACAGCCAGAAGCACGAGGATCACGCTCACACAGAGAACTCTGGCCATGGTAGTGCACTGCCTCTCTATTCACCTATGATCGCTGCAACTACCCCAGCCTTCATATAAACCTTTCCAACCCCCCCCCCCTCCCCACACGCCTTTAACTTGGGGTGAGATCATGTCCATCATAGAGCCTTGGGCTAAACAAATAAGTCCTGGCAAGTTTAGAGATACCCAATCTTACACGCATTCCATTTCCACTGTGATACTTGATATGGCCTGTGTTTACCTTTGAATTGAGAAACTATTCATTAGACCAAAAAGAAAATCAAATCTAGTTTTTTTTTTCAAGATTCAAATGACACCACAGTGAAACTCTAGTGTGTTAAATTATTATTATTATCATTTTGTGGGTGATGTGATCGTTTTGTTACCTGACACTTCCAGGGTTTGGGGATTGAATTGATCTGTGCAGTGTGTTTTAGGGAAGTAGGTGGTATTTTTTCCAAGACATACAGTGTAATAATATGGGAGAAATACTAGTGTGACAAGGTAGCTTGCTGCAGACCTATCATGTACCATCAGAGGGCGATCAGCACCACATGAGCAGTGGTGGTTTTCTCACTGTTGGCCAGCGATGCTAACAGAATGGCTGGGGACTGGTTATTACCCCAACCTGGAGGCATGATAATCTTGTGCTACAAGACTTAACCCTTTGAACAGTATGAATTTTTGAGCATTCTCCTATGCCTTTGATTTTAGGCTTATGTACACAAATTAGTCACATATGCTTTATGTTTTTCTTTTCAGGACGGTCAAGAATCGCTTTTATCAGGAAAAAATCACAATATTTTATTTCATCTACTATAAAAATTTGCAGGCACTACAAATATAATATTATAAATGTTGAGATTAGAGTCTCTCTGATGTGGGAATGCAGGGGATTCTTTGGGGTTCTTTCTATGAGTTAGTATTGTGAAGGAATACATGGAAAGTGTCAGGCAGAAATTAATTTGATTGATTATGCATTTTTTTACAAAAGCAAACAACAATGCACACCAAATCCTAATTTAAGCTTAAAATAAATACATTTGTTTTGTTTCTATTTAATGTTCTGATGATTCAGTTGCTGGCAGGTGGATCAGCACAGAAGAGAATATGCCTTTTTTCTGAGAAAATGAATCTGTTTAGACTTGAGCAAAGGAGATTAATGGGGGACATGATCCAGGTCTATAAGATTCTAACGGGTCTGGATGCTGTTCAGCCAAAGGGCTATTTCAATATTAGTTTAAATACTAGAACTCGTGCCCATAAGTGGAAATTAAAACAAATTTGAGGAAGCACTTCTTTACACAGCGTGTAGTTAGAATATGGAATAATCATCCTGCTAGTGTAGTGGAAGCTAAAACCCTGGGTTCCTTTAAATCAGAGCTAGAAAGATTTTAACAACTCTGAGCTATTAGTTAAGTTCTTCCCAAACGAGCTTGATGGGCCGAATGGCCTCCTCTCTTTGTAAATTTATTATGTTCTTGAATGCAAAGACACAATTAATGTTTGTCCTTTTCCCAGTTTTTTATCTGAGGCTGGCTGAGGATCCATTGAGAAGCTAAAATCGTCAAAAAAAAGGGTAATTCAAAGGTAATGTATAAGGTGTTAGGTGAAGACGTGAATACATAATACATAGTTTTTGAAATTTGATGCTGAAGCATGTTATTCAAATAATAATTCACTGCATTGAAAAACAGTGATGTTTATTACCATCAAGGACTGACAACATCTAATCCAAGGGCTATAAAATTCTGTAGATGATTTAAGCTTCCATGTCAAACCCTCAAGGAAAGTACATCTCATGTTGGACAACATCGAGTTCTGTGCCAGTTCTGTCCGTGTTCTGACAAATAGCTATGTGTTTTTTCAAGTAAACGTCCCCGAGCAGTTCAGCTTCACAGAGGAATTTGCCATAATAACTGAGAAAGACTCTAACTTCAGATCCTGAGATATAAAATCCCTGGTTTCTGTGAATTCAGGCTGCAGCCTTTCAGCCTGCGCTGGTGTCGCATTACAATAAAGCCACCCATATAAAGAGCTTATGAATAGTTTACAATCTGGTTATTAATTAGGTTGTAACACTTTGTAAATTATTAATAGACAATTTTAAACAAGTTATAACACAGTTTTCTTTTTATTAATGAGTTACTACCATTTATAAGTGGCAAAAGGGAGCCTTATTGTAAAGTGGTACCTTTGCGCCTCCTATCTGAAAATAGTACAAGCAATTGGACCTTCCTGAAATAAAATGCTTAAAACTCAGAGACATACTACCCCGCATTTCTCTTGGCATTAAAAGCATTTTGGAGACTTCGGCACAGACTCAAACAACTTGTTTGGTAATATCTGAATCGATACAAATCTTATCTGGATTAATTTTGCAACCGTGGCATTTGGTCGGCATTTCCCACGGTAACATGAAGCATAGCTTTAAAATAAGGTGGGGCTTATGGTATGTCACCAAACTACTTGTGTTATTGTGTACATGGGTACATGTACCAAAGACCAGTTCCAATTCTAAGAACACAAGTACACAAGGACTGTAAAAATCCCCAGATGTTGGTCTTGCTCTGCCTCAAATATCAAAGATACATCGGTTGCATCCTTGCAATGTTCATTCTTGGAAGGCAAATTAGCAAGACCGGTCTTGCCAAAACTACAAGTATGGACTTTGCACTTTTGGCATTGGGATTCACCCATTGTCCTTTTCCAGATTATTCTTCCTGTTTCAAGGAGCTCCCGATTATTTGGTGTCCGAGATACCGAAAGGGAGGGTCGGGAATCGACTTCTGTGTGCAAATGTTTTTGTGCTGTGTCAATGATTATGTGCTCTTAGTTTTCAGGTACACCATAGATAAAGGCAGAGAGTGGTTGATATATTTCAGATGCTGGCCGGTGTACTGCTGCCACATAATTATACGCCTGATATTCGTAATTGTTATTAGGTCGTTGCATAAACAAATACCAGAGCATCCCCCTAGCATTAAAGTATAATGTTAAAAATGTACTATTTTCTTAATTTCATATTTTGTACTTGTCCATTATTGTAATAAATAAAAAATATGCCAGAACATGGATGCCAACATTGCTATTTTTGGAATAGTACACATTGTAACTGATATATGTACATCTTCACAACGTTAAAATAAAACAATATTCTGTGCACATGTAACTTTATTTACAACATACTTTACTGTACTGTATCCACCTATGCAAGCATGATGGGGCTGCAGCTGTCACTGTGATGTTTTATCCTGATCTTAAATATACTGTATTAGTTGTTAATTAAAATTGCCCACGTAATACAGTGAAATACATTAAACTTGCAGTTTGTTTTTAAAGCATCAGTAACCCTGTTGCTGTTATAACTCACATGCAAGCAGGGGTGCCGCTAAAGAATTTTGGCCCCATGAAAACATATCGGGCCCCTAGCCCAAATCGATCCTTTTTCTGGTTTTTCTGTTTCTTTCTGTTTCTTGTCCTTCGTCAGATTCTGTCTTGGTTTCTGCCCCTGTGCTTGTTCTATGTTTCTGTTCTGTTCCCGGTCTCTTGATGTTTTTGCTCTTGTTTTTCAGGTCCCGTGTCCTCAGTCTCATCTCCTTCATCACCTCCCCTTGAGGGGGGGGGGTTTCTGTCATGACCTGCTAGTCGGATACTCCTGAGTGCCACGCCCCCCTCATTACTTGTGTAACTTCCTGATTGTCATCACCTGTTGCCTGTTTTTGGCTTGTCCTGTGTATTTAGTCCCCGTCTGAATCAGTTTTCCCCAGGTCTGTCATTGACGTGTTTGTCATGTGACCCCGTTTGCTGTTTTGTCCAAAATAAACCCTGTGTTGATTGCATTTATGGCTCTCTCGCCTGCTTCCCCGCTCGCCCACACGCAGTTACCACAATACAGTTGTGTTACTATATGTGCAACATAACATTTTCTTTACAAATCATTGCAGCAAAAAAGATAAAGACTGGGTGCAGTGTGCAGCTCAGTGGATTAAGCCTCTGTGATCGAAGGTTTTTGGTTCAAACCTGCCTTCCTTGGGTTCCTTTAAATCAGAGCTAGATAAGATTTTAACAACTCTGAGCTATTAGTTAAGTTCTCCCCAAGCGAGCTTGATGGGTCGAATGTCCTCCTCTCGTTTGTATAGTTCTTATGTTCTTATGTTCATCACATCCTTGAGCAAGGCCCTTAACCCCCAGCTCTCTGGGTGCTTCCCTTTGCAGTCCGCTTGCTCTCACCTACAGAGAGGAAGTTGGGGGAGGTGTAAAGAGAATTGTTAATTTTTCTATTGTAAAATTAGGAAAAGAATTATCTGCGTGGAGAAAGATGTAGACATCAGAAGATCACTGCACAACCAGATCGACACCAGACACTACAGGAAGTTCACAAGTTAACTGGTACTTGTTGCCTTTGGGAGAGAGACCCTGATCACATATTCCATAAATGATCAAAAGATAGACAATGAGACTATCAGGCAGGCTGAGTCAGCCAATAAAATGTCTTCTTTAATAGGTCACTTCTATTTATGCTTTTTCATCAGAGCGATGGAATGTGTATGTGCTTTTGATGTGACCTCACTAACTTCTCTAATTCATTTTTGTCCAGAGTTTAAGCACATTTTAAGAGCTGTGTTTGTACATGCAATGTAGTGTAAACAATTAATGCTGAGAAAACTGATTTACTCTTGCTGATTGCTGCATCCAATACAAATAGAAATACAGGCAGTCGTCCATTCAAAAACACAACGATGGAGACAAACTGGGAAAAAAACTTTAATTTAATCTTTAATTTAATTGTAGGTATTAATCATGGGGGTAGCAAAGCCCTTAACCCCCAGCTCCCTGGGTACCGCTACAGGTGGCTGCCCTTCTTGGACAGCTTGCTCTACAAAGAGCAATTTGAGGGAGGTGAAAAAGACAATTTCCCCATGGGGATCAATAAAGTATCAATTCATTAATTAATCAATCATCTTAGTCATTATTGTACGTTACTTAAGTTCAATTGTTTAACAGACACATCTCATTTTCCCAGTATTCCTCCTGCTGAGGGTCACGGTGACAGTCTACCAAGCAGAATACATCAGACATCTTTTCCAAGTCTATGGACTAAAGCTCCTTATGGGGCATCCATAGATATTTCAATCCCAGGTGGGAGGTCCAATCCCGCCGCATGTCCTGGGTCTCCCACAGGGCTCTTCCCCTGTTGGATGTGCTCAGAACAGCTTCCATGAGAGCTGTCTAAGTGGCATTCTTACAAGAAGCCTGACCAACCTCCACTTGCTCCAAAGGAGCAGTTGTTCTATTTCGAGGTACCTCTGGATCGCTTCAACTCCTCACCATGTCAAGGAAATTAAGTCCTGCAACTCTAGAGCGATACCTCATTTAGGTCACCTTCACATTCTAGTCATTACCCACATCTCATGACCATAGGTGAGGACAGAGTTGTAGATTGACCAGATTAAACCTCAAGCTTTGTCTCACAACTGATCTCTTGCTTTACCACCACAGCAAAAACCACATTCGCTGACCCAAACTGTCTGTCAAATGTTTAATACTAGTACTTTTAAACATGGACCTTAATCTTTAGAATATATGTTCTTTTGATTCAAGCTTATTTGTTTATCATTATTTTTCTTATGTACCTTAAAATTAGATGAAAATGATGTCTTGTGAAGAAATACATTTGAGTGTTTTATTTCAGTATATTCTTGGTTTTTCACCAGTAACTAACTGGAGTGTTATTTGTGTCTTGTGTAATTAAAGTGCCAAAATATTTACTGATGTAGTTTTGCCTTAATTTAAGAGGCATTTTGGTACAGCAGTATTAGTAGATTACGCGGGTATTTTATACAGAATTTGTATTATACAGTGTGAAATAACATCATTAGTACTGTATTGAACTACAGTGAGAATCAGAATAATTTTATTCGTCTTGTACAAAAAGAGTTTTTTTTAAAAAAAAAAAAAAAAAGACAAGAATAGAAAATAAGAAAATTGGCTATTAATTATTACTTAGTAAAAAACATGTAAGCATATAAATAAGGGCGAGACAAGACGTGAGATACAGAGCTTGGGGTATGTGCGTATAAACCACGGTGGGCAAACAATTGCGCATTAAGACTGCAGACACAAATCAAGGGGCACTGATTTGAGTGATTTATAAAAATGCAGTTTTTCCAAGCGCGAATATCTTGTACTAAATTTGTATTTTATCTTCTCAGATATTGCATTATTATTGTTGTTGTTGTTGATTGTACAGTTTTACTTTTACAATTACTTTCATAATCATTATTTTTTTTCCATCTCCGGTACACGTGGTACGGGAAATGGTGGGTGTTACGGGAAATTCAGTTCCCCCGTGTTCCCCCTGTCGCGCGCTGATTTAAATCATGACGTCACCCGCTACTTA
>JABFEA020000002.1:17802821-17832637 GCA_019775915.2 Cyphomyrus plagiostoma
CTCAATGTTTGTGCTTGGTTCACCCCCCCCCCCCCCCTCCCCAAGAAAATAGCTCAAAAAGAAATTAGGTGAAATTCCATTTGCAAGTAAGATGTCCGTTAAATCAGGCACGCAAAACTAAAATTGGAGATGATGAAGAAGAAGGGAGATGTAGCAAGAATTAAGCAAAACGCGGGGCTGCTCTTACCAGGCCCCCGAAGGAAGCGAGGGTCATGCCCACCCTCACTAACACTCTGTCCGTCATCTTCTTCGCCGGCCGCACTTTCGGGTTGTAGTTACCAAGCAGCGTTTTCATCAGCACATTCTCAACATCCGAGGCACCTGCGGCATCCATTTCAGAAGAGAGTCGTTTTTCTCAACGGGTTCCTTCAGGACAAACCCATTCAACCATTCAAATGCGTGTTGTTCAATATACGCAGCGACGCGATTAAGGAGAGACGCGTATTCATCACGTGTTTCCCCAAAGCCACCCGATTTATATCGCGACAGCGGAAACATTTTAAAACAGCTATAACGTTGTGTTTGTGCTTATTGTTTCGATTCATGTGTATATAATGTATCTCGTTTGAGAGATTAAACTAGTGTCAATTTATTAAACTAGTGATACTGTACAGGCCCCAAAGCAGAATTGCAAAATAAGATATCGACTCAATACGTCAGAAAATACTGTAGGCGCCTAATACTGTAGCATACTCAAATAATATAGCAATGTTAAGGTGGAAAAATAGTAATGCAAATAGCACATAAATTGTATGGGTGTTTTAAAGTGAATGAGATTTTACCCTTCACCAACAGAACTAGAGTCAGTGCATATTAATGCAGTATCTGACAACAATCAAATAAAAGGCCTTGAAAGCAGCAAATGAATGATGTCAGCAAAATATTTCAAACCTGAAAGTTACTAGAATGGATGTTGGCATTTTCTTCTGTGCCGGTGCCTTAGCGGGATCTCGCGTGACAGGTACAAATGACGACGATCAGCGCGCGCGACATTCCCATTAGCGGCTCCTAGGGCATCGCAGAGCAGCAACGCGCACGTGCGCTATGACGCCAGCATCCCCACTGGCTGCTGTCACTCCATTTAATGTTAAACTACTAAATATTAGGGGATGGTTTTAAGTCCTTCACGGGATATCCCGCCTTCCGTAAAGTATTAGATAGTACATAGGCTAAAAGGAATACGTTTATCAAATAAAGCAATGGATATATTTTTTATTGATTTAATATTTGTGCTAATGAAAATCTTTTTAAACTTCACGTTACTATTTGTAAGGGGGGAATTTGTGTTTTTAGCAGGCTGTTAAAATGAGAGTCGCCCTGTCAGTCTGTTTCAGTAGCACGCCGGTCCCCTTTGATGGGTTTCTTCAAATAATCTGCCGACTCAAGTAAAAATAATTACAGTTGTTAACCTTTATGAAAAGCAGAAAATTATCGATTAAAAATGTGCTGAATATGAATTTTAGCTGTAAAATGTTTTCCCCAGAGAGCGATTCATAAACTAATGCGGAAGGCTGGAGGAGGTTATACGCAGGGAAATGGAAGGGATCCTCTGAATTGTACTCAAGTGGATTTGAGCAGACTGAGGAACTGACTGTGTTTCTCCAAGAAAGTGCCAAACGAACAGCGGTTGCGGAAAAATGATGCCCCTCTTGCCAGTTTTCCTGGGGCCGCCCGGTATCTCATGCGGAGAAACGACCGCACTGATATTGCTGTCATATACCCACTGAAACTGCTGTCTGCTGAGAGGATCCCTTTTTTTACGAGTCAATTTAGTTAAAATGGTATCTTTTATGAATTACTATATTGATTAAAATATATATTTTACCACAATTATTACGAAATGATTATGTCCATCTTGATAGTCTGCGTGGGGCCGTCTGGTATTATGCACGGAAAACACTGCTCTAATATTACTGTCATACTGAAACCACTGTCTGCCAAGTGGATCAACTTATACGAGTCATTTTAGTTACAAACCTAACTTCAAGGCCGATAAAATACTGTATAGACCGAAATATATCTCTTAGCATAATTAAGTTGAATCAAAGTGCGTTAATTCAGTCTATAACATACTAATCAAACCAAGCAGTTTGTTAACCCTTATTTTCATCTAGTTATCTTCTGCTGTTTCACTTACCTATTATTTCGCATAAGCCATATAAACAGTAGGTTGTCAGCAGCAAATTAAAGGCCTTCATTGCGGCCAATTATTCGATATCCAACTTCGAATCTCCACTGCTGTTTAGCGTCCCTTCACACAGAATACTAAGATAATCGTATCGATATAAAAAAATGAGCTGGGCGATCATGCGTGTAGCCTCGGCAAACGCAAAGTATGTTGCTGTCTGTCATTCAGCCAGGGTCGCGTGAAGTGCGCTCAGATTACTTGTTTAGGGGGCGGGGGGGATGCAAATTGAGAACTGTCCAGATTTCACTCAGTAACGACGGTCAAACTTCCTAAAGACCGATTACAGAATTACTAAGTAAACATCTACAATAGATTTCATTTGTAGATATTAAGATACATAAGACATTAATGACAATTAAATGAACGATTTGTGCAAAGGGAGATCAAATGATGGCTATATGTTAATTTGTAAATATTCGATGACAGGGGTGATTCATTCATTCCGTCCTGATCACAGTGAGGCAGAAATTCACCTGACATGGGGTTCCATGACACCCGGTGGCTTCGAAGAACAATTTCAGGCAGGGTTGCAAAATCGTAGGCCTACCATAAATTAAGGAAATGTTAGTATCAGGTCCTTTTGCCTGAACAATTGCCCCCCAGTCGAGGTTCTCAGTGCCCTGTTTTGATCACTGCCGCTCATGCCCGGCCAGTAAAATTATCCAACTGAGGGGACCCGTCTCTCGCTGACAGATCTTACCGATTATGGATGCAGTAATATACTGAAGGGGACTCTTCCTACCCAGTCATGCACCTGTCTCTGGAAAAGTCTCTGTGTTGCACTGGTCGGTAGAATTATTTCATTTAGGCCCATATGACACAAAAAAGAAGAAATATATTAAAGGGAGACCCCAGGAACAAGAAGTATTAAACTCCATAGTCCTTACTCATTTATATGATCATATATTAGTGGCAGGGGATCTGTTTTATTTCGAGGTACCTGGTTTAAGAAAGGTTAAAAGCTCTTGGTGTATTATAATTTGTAGCCTGGACTATTAATTTGAATATGATAATACCACCAAAAAGCAGGGTATGATGGAATGCATGGGGAAGAAAATTAAAAATGAGGTGTGTGAAACCTGAGCATATGTGTGACAGATTTAATTCAACCTAGACTAGCTAACTGGAGAATTAATATGAATACTAAGGCATAAAATGGCCACGGAAGCAGGTTCTGTGAATAAGTCAATTATTCCTGTGTTCACCTCTCAAACACCCAGTGAGGCTCGGTTTGAGATGGTTAATGTCTTTTGAACTTTTTGCAGTTGGTGAGGGTCTTAAAGTCAATGAGGGTCCTATGGCTGCAATTATTTAACAATGGACAGCAGTACTGTTGCACAACATTTCACACAAACAAGCTGCTCAGTACTTTTCATTTGCAAATAATAAGGTTGACAACCAGGTGTGAGATAGTATTATGGCAAGTGTTCATCACTTTATGTGCACTATAAACTTCTCTAGGAAGTAACTTATCTCATACTCCCTGTCTCAGTGGAGTCTGGCTCCCTCTGTGAATGAATTGAGGAACAGATGTCGGCAATGTCGGTGGGTGAAACCACAAAAACTGAGACTGTCATAACGCAGAACGTAAACCACGCCAGGAGAAAAGGTGGAATGAAATCGAAAGTGAAATTCAAAGGTAAGAGTCAGATAAAAGTTACAAATGTAGAAACATACACTATGTAGGCAAGGCAGAGATAAAAAATTCCCAGCGTGAGGTCAGGCACACCATATGTGCAGGGGCCGAGATCACTTCTCCAGTCAAAAAGATAAATAAGCAAACTGTCAACACCAATCAGGTGCTCTCTGACTACCCCCATGTCCCTACCGATGGAGTGTGTCCAGTAGGCTGAATGGATGCCTGGGTGGATCTAAACTAAAAAAGCTCATACATTCAGGTGCAACCTGTAATATTATTGCAAAAGAAACTGAACACATCAAATGTCATGCATACAATGTGCAGACAGAGAAAACCATTCTCCCTTTCATCCATGCATCCATCCATCCATTTTCTGTAACTGTTATCCTATTCAGGGTTGTGAGGGGACTCGAGCCTATCCCAGAGGCTTTGGGTGTAAAGCAGGGATACAACCCAGCATGGGACACCAATCCATCACAGTTCTTCTTCATCTAAACAGCCATTTTGAGTAAACTAACACAAACAATATTATTATATTGTATGGAATATGCACAGTTCATTGTTACTGAAGGAAAAGGAGACTTGTTTTGATTTTAGACAGCCAAATGGGCCAATTATCAGAGTACCTAACCCTATACCAGTAGTATATGATCTTCTACAACACATGATCTACATTGTTTAGCAAACTGTAGTGAGGCTGCTACCAACTGGAGCTGAGTTGTGTCAAATCACAACATTTGCAGGTTATAATGAAGTTTACACTTTTTTAAGTTACATTATTTGGCCAAAAATCTGCAGACACCAGTTCACCCAGCATCTCAGTCCAAAAGTTGGCCTTTTCCATTTGTATCTGTATCAGCCTGTACTCTTCTGAGAAGGTTTTCCATTAGATGTTTGATGTCCATTAGAATGTTGCTGGTCAGGTTGTATGTCAGTGTTGCCTAATCATGACACTTTCCAAGAGTTTGCGTAGCCTAATACTTCATAGTGGAACATTCTCCTAGACATGTCAAATTGACCAGCACTTGACAGGGCAACTCTATCAGGCAGAATTGTGGCAAACTGGCTTGTTAGAAAGATGGAATCCTTGATTTACATTTACATATTTAGCAAACACTTTTGTCTAAAGCAAAGTATAAGTGAGGAAAATAGCACTTTGCAACCATACATGCTGTCATGGAGTCAACTAGGCATAAGCGCAGTTAGGCTGAGCTTCCAATGAATACCCAGGTACTAGTCCACATTCTTTTGGCAGTGTACGTTTGGTGTGTCCTCTGCCAGTGAGTTAATTCTCAAATAACCTCCCCTCAAAGAGTTTAGAAAATACCTGATGATGTCATTGTGCGTATACTGTGCACAAAATCAAGAGAGATACAACAAACACTTGTATACTGTCCTGAAGCATTTGCAAGGACGTGGGCTAACTCTGAATCCAGAGAATCACACAGCAGTGCATTTATTCCACAGATTGTGATTTTCTTAGAGCCCCTGGGATGTCTAATAGATAGATAACTTCATTTTAGGACTAGAATAAAGAAAAGCATTCTTTGCAGCTCTGACAGGCACCTAGAGGTACGTTTCTTTCCAAATTTCTAATGACAAGGGAGGTAGATGAAGCACGAACTCAGGTACCAAGTAACTCAGGTGAGGAAAGCAATTGAGAGAGGACACTTTGAAAAATGTATGGCATCTGCCCCATAGCCAGTGAATTATGTGTAGGGGGATTCCTGGTCCTGTGGGGAAAACTCAGTGTTACAGAGAGCACAACAGGAAAGAGCATTCATGCTATTTCATAAGGGAAATCTCGGAAAAGAGGGAACTAAGCAACATTTAAACAACAAACTACAGTGGCCTGGCATGGACAAGAGAAGAAAGAAAGAAGCCTGTTACAGTTGCCAGCTTGTGTAATAGCTTGACACGTCAGAGGTGTTGCGATTAACGCAACTACCAGATACATTATGGCAAGATTTAGCAGTGGAATTACTGGGATCACTACCCTCAAAGTACTTAGTCCTAGTGATAGATTATTACAGTAGCTACTATGTATATTACGTGCTCACTTTGAGAACGACAACAAAACTAACTGACAGTCTAGAGTCAATATTTAGCTGACTTGTACTTCCAGGCACACAAAGTTATGAGGAGAGTGACCTGAGATTCCTGTTCTGAAAATGGTACCAGACACTTGAGGACATTTCCAAAATGGGTTCAAGCAAATGGCCACGTAAATCAGAACACTTCAATTATGGAATGCATTTGGATTTCCCAGTCAGAGGGACACTGAGAAAAGGAATGCAGGAAGTATTTCAAGGTGCACAGAAGGGGTGTTCAGCCATAAACCCTGCCAACCTGTGGTATAATAGAAAGATGAGAGGAAGCTACCCGACTAGGATACAGAACAAAAGGTGAAATAAACTCTATGTAAATGAACAACAAAGCAGCACATTCATGTGACTGTGGGAAACAAAGTTTCAACCAGACAGGAGAAAACAGACAAATTCATCACACTGATCAAACCAAGGCCACATCCAGTGATGGTCAAGAGTGGAAACAGGGTAGCTGTTGAATCAGCCAATGGTAGCTCGGCATAGATATGACACAATGGGGCAGCGATGACCCAACCTGATGCCTAGAATACAAACACTCATGGAATGTTCATTAATCCTACAAGACCTTGCATGAAGACAGAAGAGGCTGCTCCATAACTTAAAATTTTGATTGGTTGGGCTATGTGTTAAAGATCTTACAGGTGTGTGTTATGTGTTGATTGAGAAAGAAAACAAAAATGTGGCAGCTATCTTTGAAATGAGCAGGAAAATGAATTTGCTTGTTCCCTATCAATTTATATTTCAGCAAAGGGAGAGTGGGTCTCGAGTATTGGAATGCAAAGCCTGTACCTTTAATTTGTGTAGGACAATACCGGCAGAAAAGAGTGCATTATGGGACCTATGGGGAAGTAAATAAACAATTTTACAAGTGCAAACACATGTGTGACGGATTTAATTCAGACAAGCCCATGTAGAGAATTAGAAGAAATTTTCTGTCTTAATTAACTGCCTGTACGAGTTTACTAGACAAAAGGGGTTTATTAACTGGAGGAGGAAAAATTCCCATTTCTTAAACAGTCTGGACACCCAACATGTCACTGTTCTGCACAGTTGTTTTTCCACTAATGGCTTTGATGAAGAGCCTTAATGAATTTTTTACCATCATGGACAGACCACTGCAGTTTTACAGAAATCTAGACAGACATTTGCGACACCTGCAATCCCCAAGAGTTTGTCAGTACCACTTATACAGCACGCTAAGCTCACACACCGAGAGCAATACAAAGCAGCCGATTTGATTTGATGAAAATCGAGGGGAAAAATCCAATTTAAAAAATGAATAAATTCCCTTTTAAATATGAGTACAATAAAGCCAAATTGGCAGGGAAAACATTAATAGGGGCTATATAATACTTTACAACATAAAGTAAAATTGAATCCACTACTAAGAACACTGAAGATAATTAATCACCTGGTGAAGCAATTTGGTGAAGGATGATCATATTTAATGTTTGGCTTAAGTATGCATTACATTCCTGATTTTTATGTACACTGTATGTAATATGAATTACTCATGGTTCTCTATACGATTTAAATATTTTAACATTCATTTTTTAATGCTGTTTCTTTCATTCTTGGCTTTTTATTGTATTTCTTGGGACCATTCCACCATGGCTGCCAGACACTTTCTCGTTAAAGCAATAACTCAAAATGTATTCGATGGATCTTTTTCAAAATTTGCTGAGGTATTGTAGGGGTGATGAACTGGAACTGATTAAATTTTGAAACAGGTCACCCCAAAATTGACGCACCGCCACATAGTGACAGCAAAAAGAAGGATGACTGCAGAAAATGCTTGACCTTGTGAAAAGGATATCTGTATTTCAACTTATTACTGTATTTACTCTATTTGCTATTTGATGGATCTTACTATATCATAAAAACATTATATGGATGAAAGTATATACCTGAAAATCGACACCTGAACACCTGAGACAAATTACCCAAGACTGAAGCAACAGCACTAGGTGGCAGCAGAGAATGGCAAGGGAGGCTGCAGCAGCCATCTTGTGAACAATGGAATTGTTTGGATCTTTTTAAAACTTCCCAGGAACATTGTACAGATCAGTGGTTTTCAAATTGTGCAGCATGAGATGATTTTCTGAATATTCTAAAATAAAGTTTACATCTCTTTTTTTACGCCAGCCACCCTGCTCAGCAAATTTTATTGGTAGCAGTCTGGTAGCAAGTCAGATTTATAAAAAAATTATAATAGGGGAATTTATTCATGATCATGTCACTTAGCCCTTGGCCTGGTCAGTACTGGCACATAAACATACAGGCACAGATCTGGTGAAACTGATTAAACTGAGATCAGTCACACAAACCTGGACTTTCAATAAAGACTCTTTGGAGAGGTGGTAAGAGCATGTAGCTTAAGTTACGGTGCTAATATTTTCAGCACACTGCAGTATTTTTGTTTGGGGAAATTTACCATGGGTGACCTCCACATTTGTTGAAATTTATTGTGGAGGAATTTTATCGTATTACTTAGCCCTACTCCTAGTCAGTGGTGGCACGTAAAAGAACAGGTGCAGATCTGGTATGAAAAATTAGATGCTGCCCAAGTTTAGTGTAGGAGACTAGCGGTATAGGTTGGTGGGTGTCAGAGGAGAATGATTAGGTGCTGGGCGGGGGTGACAGTTCAGTCTGGGGAATGTGCTGTAACCTAACACAAATGCTGTAACCTGCAGTACAAATCCTCCAGAGCAATTGTATACAAGTAGACTCCACCAGTCGATCACAGAGCACGTCACGCAGTTAGCTATAGAGATGTGAGCAAATACTCCTCAGATGGCCATATTGCAGCTTGACTTACAGGGCACCTAGTCTCCAAAAAGTCTTTGCACTGCTGCTGAAACGCACTGGCAGTTCCCAAATCCAGTGTCTTTAACATCTGGAAAGCTGCCAATTTAATTACCATAGAAGATGATTAGTGTCCTTCTGGAGCTGATGTCCACACAGGCATTATTTAAACCATTGGTGTTTCAGACATTTGTGGAAAAAACAGCCATGAAATCTGTTTAGCAAGACATTCACAATGCCTAAATGTCTACTGAACAAAACATCTCAACTGACACTTCATTTCATGCTATTATGGGAAATGTTCGAAAGGACTTTAATTACTATATTAAAGTTCTTCTTCCTCTTCTTAGGTAACCAACATGTTAGATGCCAGATGCCTGTGAATTACATAATGAAAATGATTGATATCCAATTTCCTGCTGCTTGGGATGCCAGTTCATCAAAGGGTACACACATACTGGGAGACACACACACACACACACACACACAATGGATGCCGAAAATCACGTTTTTGGTCTGTTTGAATAAACAAAGAAACAAAATGAACAAACAAAAAAAAACAAAAATGAAACAAACTCTTCACACGGATCGGGGGCGGGATTCAAACTCCTATCACCGGAGGTGTATGTAGTGTAACGGAGGTCTAGGGGTATCAAGAGGTGGCACAAAAACATACAATGGACAAGATTTACAATCATACAAATATATTTGTTTTATTCAATAATATTCAATAATATGTTTCTCATTGTCAGTTATTATAGAAATGATTACAGGTAAGATTGCAAATGCAGAGACAAGGGTTGAGGAAATAAGTATGGGTGTTGAGTTATTAAATATCAGGAAATTGTCTTTGTTATGTATCCAGTAAATGTTGGTGCATGCATGCTTCGCATAAATGTGTCTCCTTGCTTCTTCCGCCACAGAGCCAAAAACATTCCAAGGCGAAAAAGAGCTCATCTTACTTTCGTCCTTTTCACTGTGAGGACCGAATTTCGCTGTTATTCAGTTCAGTTTCTTGTCATAGTTGATATTTTTAGTAACAGAGCAAAAGGTAGGCTGTGTTAATTCTTCATTGGCTTTGCGCCATCTTTAAAAAATACTTTCATAAGTCCCCCTGGCTCTTGATGGAAGACTGCATAATTTTTGTTTGTTGGATGGTTTGGAAGACCAGAAGAAGATGAAGCGTTTTCATTTTTTGAAAAGTAGACCCCACCAGTTGATCACGGAGCGTGTCACACAGCTAGCTATAGAGACGTATGTGAGCAAATGCTTCTCAGAGCAATGAGTGCTGTTCAGGTTCACTGCAGACGAAGGGGCTTGACGTGTTTTTGATTAACAGCTCATCAGATTCAGGTTCCAAAGACACAGCATCATCCTAAAAGTGCAGATTTATGTTCTTCATTGTGTTTCTTTAAGTAATTGTGTTTTGTTCTCTTGGCTGGGGTATAGAATTGGCACATTACAACAGAAAAGGTAAATACCACACACCGTAAAGAAAATAATGACAAATAAAATGAGCTAAAACTTTCCAAATAAACAAGTACAACTGCTGCACTGACCAGGTGGCACAAAAATCCGGGCCATAGTCCTAAGGAAGGGCAGAACGGCATCGGAACGCTTCGACGGCAAGTGAGTTCAAAGGATGGTGGGTGACCTTGGCAGGTAAATCTGGGTTACCGGTGATCAAAAGATCAAAGGCGGAAGTGAAATTCAGGATCCCGGCGAACATGGCAGGATTGCAGCCAGCCATGGCGATACAGTGCTCGCAGGTCACCTTCTGAGGCACTCAGGGGAAGCGTGCACTCTAGGTGGGCTCTCCTCTCTACTCTGATATCGCACGGACAGATGTGGGGAAAAATGGATATTCCCCCTACAGGCAACATTCAACAGAGGCTCAGATGGGTCATATGGTGCCCTTTGGATGATTAAATATGCGAGGATAGGATCCTGGTTTTAGTGACGGTGAGGATTTTTTTGTTATTCTGCTGCATTGCAGATGTGAGAAATGGGAGTATGCTCTCCAAAGCACCAGACACAATACCTATCAGCAGCCGTGGGAACATTGAAGATAAATGTGAGGGACTGACACATTCATCTTTTAAGCAAATATTTCCACTCATATCATTTATGTCACAGTAGCCTTATATACCATTGCCTACTAACATTGACTATTGCCATCTTAATTTCTTTATATAGGTCCTTAATTTGTCTCACACCTAAAATACACACACATATGCACAGGTACACATACAGTTAGTGAGCAGACTCTCTGTGGTCTTAAAAAGACGTTTTTCTGAGAGAGTTTTAACCAGCAGGAATGACCAGGTAATCCTCAGCATCATCCTCACTGTCAACAGCATTTCATGCACTACCAGTTCTTCAACATCTACCTACCACACACAATCACCTGTAAAGCCATATTCACTCAAGAAGTCGACTTTTAGGCTGAGGACAAATATTACAGCAGACCAGTAACCACAGGATTAGTTCCTGGCTAGATATGTCAGTTAAATGACAATTAAATGGCTTTTTTTTCCTACTTTGATGACAGGTCATTAAACCAAAGCATGCTATCTGTTCCACCAGAGTAAAATCCTCTGTAGACAATGCTAAGGCAGTTTCTGCAGTCCCAAATCACCTAAACCCCCACGACAGTGCAACCCCCATATGCACTCATTCGAAAAAGATGAGGCAATTACACTTACATTAAATCGTAATAATGATCCCCAGAGCAGAACCAGGATGAATCTGTGAGTTAGTACGATGACATTCGTCACCATGATTCCTGCCATGATCAGATTTTCATTTTCTTTGGGGAAGATGAATTAAAAATACAGCTTGCCTGAAAATCAAAGTCTAATACGGAGGTTTTATATTCAAAACATTGACTTTAAATACATTAAAACACATTTTTGCTGCAATAATATCCTCTCTGAGCACCTGTTACATTCTGTAGTGGCGATCTCCTTGTAGGGACAGATCATCATTGTGATATTGATGGGTGTACCTGAATCAAACCAATCCCACAATAGCCCGACAATTATGAACTGAGCACAAGTGTCTATTTATAGGTCCGGGCAGGGCCAAAAAACCAAAGCACTCCCCTATCTGTGGGCCTTCCCTGACTAAACGGTGCACCCTGTCTCCCTCTACACACATATGAAGGTCATCCCAAACAGGGGAACACACATTTATGGCTGCACTGTCCAACGTGAAACAGAGGAACCACAGACACACAGACATGAATGCAGATGTGCATCTATTTAATTCCGCAGTAAACAATTTTGTTGCTGTAATCCTTTGAAGACTGGAATTTCGGAGCTCAAATAATATCCAAAGGAGGGATCTTAAAGCAGCTTGTCAACACTGCTAAATGGTACTTTCTCATCTAGTCTTTCCATTCACACTTAGAGCTAATGGATACATTTATAATTACAAATGCAGAAACAAGGGCCTACATTGATTGACAGAAATAGTAGTGGGAGAATGGAATTAGAGCATGCTTTTCTCCAGACATGATTTAATACACAATGCCTAATCTGTTTCTCAAGGATTGGTTCACACTGTAGCACTCAGTCGGCACAATGAATCGTGCACAAAGTCCTACTGCAAAAGGTACATGAATGTATGATGCAGATGTAGATAAACGCTATAGACAAACCAAACTTCTGACAATCGCTTTCATATTTCTCCTGAAATCTGCTCCAAACTTTCTTTCCTATTTCAAATTATTTAGGGTAGCTGTGAAGTATTTTAGAAGCAGATTTAATGTCGGGGGGCATGCAATAATTTGGAATCTGTGTAATTTGAATGTGGAGTTGTGTTGCTTCTAGCCTTGAGGCGTCCCATTTTGGGAAACAGTAGCCCAGCTCAATTGCCTAATTGAAGTCATTAGTCAAGTAAAACAGGTAACCATTAGGCAACGTTGTACCCAGCGGACTTAGTCTTGAGCTAATTTCAACATCCAACCTGACCCTGGAGGCTAGAAAATGCAGAGATGGAGGGACTGTCATTTACGCTGAAGTGCGCATGTGCCTCAAAAGGACCTTGGCCTCCTAGTCTTTTGCACAACCTGCCTGAACACTACTGCCCTGCAGTGACTACAGAGACCACGGCTCACCCAGCCCCCAGCCCTACAGGCTCCATAATTGTATTCCCTCTCCTGAGAAGTGAGTCAAGTGGCTGATTTAAGCTTCCTTTAGCGTTCGATTGTTTCTGGGAAGTTTCGCAAGTCGCTCTGCCTGCATTTAATTGGCCCTCAAACACCTTTGAGGAAAACACTCCTGGAGTAACTTTCCACTACAGAACTTATCAGACAAACTGACCTTCTGATCCTTCAACAGTGTCTTTCATGAGCAAAGAGTCAAGTTATTGCATTGATTTTTTTAAATGCACATAGAGAGAACTATGGCTGTCCTTACCACTACGTATTAGAACACTTTGGTATATTGCATTTCTTCAGATACATTTTGGGCTACCCGTGTTTAAACTAGGCTATAGGACTCGTAGGGTGAATTTATAATTAATAATGAATACTACTGGACACACACGACAACATTACAGTACAAACAGTAGCGCAGTATAAGTCAGTGTGCCTCAGTTTAAATCTCATTTTGATGATTAACGAGAACACCCCTCATCAACCTGGACCTGGAGCACACAAAAGATTTGTAATTTGACAATGACATTCTGAGATAAAGAATGGCGCTGGTGTGACACCACAATTTACCAAAATGGCAAAAAATATATACCCTCGAGGGAAAAACTGAACCAAATAATAATATTTAATGCCAACATGTGTGATGATGATAATGTATGACAATTTACAGCAGGGTGCCGATGGATTTAAAAACCTTTGCAAACAACACGGTCAAGTATCCTTATATTTTCATTCTGATGGTTCTGACAATAGTATTGGGATAAACTGTATCACCAACTGCCAAAAGCAGGTAAACTGCAATAACATGGCCTGGGAACCAGGAAAGGCTCCAGAGATATTCACTCTTTTAGAGGATGTGGCTATTTTCCGAACAGAAGGAGCCCTTAGGTGGACACTGGGCTCTGGAAGACGTGGGACATGTTGACTGTAGCAAATTCAAGACAGCAGGAAATCTTCTGCATAGCCTTCGTGCTGGAGAAGCTAACCCATGTTTCTCAAGTTTGCACTGAATGTAGTTTCTTCATTAGCACGTGGCTCCCCTGATTTTGCACAGGCGAACGACCACTGGAGATGAGCGCAGCGTGAAGCAACAGGTGTAGCTTCCTTGGATTAGTGTGGCGGACACTGTGGCACTCAGAATAGCATAGGCTTGTAATGCGCATAGCTCTTTTCTGTTATTGCAGGCTGGAAAGGGTAGGGTTCATGTGGGTTAGCACAGGAGTTAAATGAATGTAGCTTTCTTCAGTGAGGTTGGGATTACAAAGGGTCTCATCAAATTTACTAGGTAGAACCTTATCCTTTTAATTCAGGCATGCAGCCGAATCAGATTGCCCCTACCGTGTAGCACAATCAGGTTAATGCAGGCTTGCTGTGGTTGTAGCTCCCTCAGGAGAGACGGGGCATCAGTTTGGTGACCTCTCTGATGAGGCAGCTGAGTAGGTAGGCAAAAGGGGACAGATAAAAACCAAAGCTGATTCTTGCAGTGAGCGCTGTCTGACTGCTCATTGGTATGAATGATGAAAGGTCATCCTTTCCACATACAGCATGTCTCCTTGTTGTTACTATTACCATTTTACTCAAAGGTGCCACAGTTCTGTCTCTGAGTTCTACGTTTTATTGCTTGGCCATCCCAGCTGAAGTTGGGTGGACTTTATTAGATGTGAAGGTGTGGGCACTCTTTATGTAAAGCATTCCTGGAGGTCTTCCATTTACTCCAGGGCATGATGGGGAACTGAGTTCTCTAAATGGCTGAAAAACTGAAGAATTCTTTCCCTGCCATGGACCCTGAACCAAGGCCCCCCCCCCCCACCCCCCCAATTCTGTGTGGGCTAGGAGGTATTCGTCTTGGGGGGATCTTTCTTGGTGTTTTGCAAGACAGGTGAGTCAGACGTCTTGGCAGTCTTCCTTGGTGGACTCTGCTCGGCGATGTCATGCAGAGATGGCTCTCTGTACATGGCCACTGTGAGACCAGGGAAAGAATACACAACAGAATTAATAATGTGGCAAGCTTGGAGAATGGACAGCTGTTGTAATATACATATTTAGGACCATCTTATAATCAACTGTCACCTTTACAACTGCATCCAGCTCAGTTCTCTGTATTGCAGAGGCATTTGTCCAACCTCCTCTACTCCCTCAACATCACTAAGCATCCAAACCCCAGCAAAATAACAAAAATCATTTAAATTTCACTGTGCTCCCTGAATACATGTGACTATAAGAACCCGAAACTGTGACTGCTGGCTAAAATCCATTGGTGAGTAGCTACCAAGTGTAACTGGATTGGTGGACCAGGAACGGTCAGAAAGAGCCCCACAGATTTGTGCATAATGAAGACTTTCTCGACATGTGCAGGTTTGGACAGAAACTGCATGTTTTATTGAAGCTGTCATGTGACAGCCAAGCCATTTATCATAGCTTTTTTATAATAGTGAAATGAAAGAGTGGCATTGGGTGAAGAAACCTTCAGAAAAGAGGCAGCAAAGAGAGAAGGAGTAGCAGCTCCAGGGAAGAGGCTTACCTTCAATGAGTTTGGGCAGAAAGTGGGCTGCCCCTTTGGTCTTTTTGACCCGGTTTCCCTTCATGACCTGGCCGTCTCGGTTGATTCCGATGTACCAAGCCCGACCCGACTGGCTCTGCCGGTACAGGATTGAGGAGTATGTCACGTAGTAGTTCTCAAACACGCATTCTTTGAACTTGCACTCTGGCGTGAAGTGTTCCTGCAAATCACAAACACACACTGGTTACACAGATTAAATTCAGAGTGATCCCTCAAAGGACCAATACATTTCAATGCAGTAGCCAGGTGCCCTTGGCCCATGAAGAAAGAGATATCCCCAGCAAACTTACAACAGCCAGGCTGCACATTTATTTCCTTAAAGAATAGTTCCATTCAAGCACACATTTGCATACATGCTGGCATACAAGCAACAGACCCTCATAGAAATACGATATTCGGAAGTAAAGACTTTTTTTAGTTTTTTGTTAAACGTATCAAAGATTTTTCAGGTTCCAGCTAGAAACTGGGAAAATTGGCACCACATTTCATTGTGACAAGGCCATAGGAGCATGCTTGCCATTAAAAAAAGAACGAACGAACAACTAAGTGATGAATGATATTTAAAACGTCTTACATCATGTCTTCACTCCCTGCTTCACACCCTGGAGCTTTAACCCAAATCTATTTCCCATTCTAATTTCACTCTCATCAAAATCTCATGTCGGGATTGTCCCTTGATTTATGTGAGTTACCAGCTATAGAAATGTCGGAGAAGCCCTGTTCATTAGCTGTAACTCCAAATGTCAGTCTGTGATACCTGGTTGGCTGTGCTCATCCTAATATGCAAATAGAGGAGCATTATATTTCAGGGTTATTGCTATTTACAGTAATATTAAAGCTACTGAAAAGGTGTAATGAAAAGAAAAGAGAAAGTGAAAGTGAAAGGCTGGTATGGAAGAAGGTTGGGGAATAGTACAGGCCCGGGGTACCATGTGCAAGGTCCGGGGGTCTGTAAGGGGGACTGTAAGGGGGACCGTCGCACAGCGGACTTGCCCGCGGTCCACCGGCTCATATATTTTTTTTATAGCCCTTCCATTCCTTTATTAAGCAGCACTGTCTATTATTATGACTTGTCTTGTTATTCCTACTTTTGGCTGGGTGGCCATAAATGGCGATGAGTAATGTGTTTTATCTCACACTGCTGCTGGTTTAACTCCATAAGCTAAGCCAACATAGACCCACTGAGCTCCACTGAAGACATCTCCGGGGAACAGAGGGAGGGTGGGATGATTTAGGATGGGGGGTGCTGAGGTTGGCTGGATTAGAATCATCATCTCCCCAGCGTCATCATGTACCTTCGAGTCCCGCTTAGCGCTTTTTCAATTAGCCTCTGATTACAGCCTGAAGCCACCAGGTGGCTCAGCTCCTGAACCAGTTGAGCTTCTTAGTAATTAACACTTGAAGGCAGTGATTAAAATGAGACCTCCTCAGAGTGTGACAGTAAACAGCAGTGCCGCACTCCATAACTGGCACATGTGGACTAAGATGGCACGCAAAGTAACGTCTGAAAAACCCACAGCTGCCCGCCCTCTGAAAACAGGGGGCAGCCATTTACAGCCTCTGTGGGCAGAATCACATGGCTGCAAATAGCCTATTTATTATATAAACACCCACCACAGACCTTCCCCCCTCCAGCCATCCCACCTTCTCCTGAACAAGCAACATCCCATTAAGTCATCTATGCAGGTTCAGCAATGATTGCTGGTTCCACAGTGGGGTTAAAAGATGAAGTCTTATTGCAAAAAGAGCAAAACTACACCAAATGGACACCAATGACACCAATGTGCTGTCTCTCTCTTTCCACTGCACCCCCTTCTCAGTCCATTTTCTCCCACTTCACAAGAATCAGTGAAGTATGGGGAGTTCCTAGAACTTGACAGCAACGGAGATGGTAAGCTCCATGCCAGCGTCTCCCAGCAGCAAGCGCAGCGTGGTGTTTGAAGTGCACTTTGAGCTCTGTGTGTGTGCCATGTCCAGATGGGTCACTGATGTCTTCCACTGAGGAGCAAACATTGTAATGCCAACCACCAATGTCTCTCTGCTGTCCACAGTGTGACATCCCCAGAAATGCAGATTGCAAGTTTGCAGCAAAAGAAAAGTCTCTCTCTCTCTTTATACATATATACACACTCTCATATACAGTGGTACCTCAAAACTCGAATTTAATCCATTCAGAACTAATCCAATGAAATCCTTAATCCAATCAAATCCTAAAAAGTTCGAGTTGTGATTGAATGTTCCCCATAATAAATAATGGAAAACCAAATAATTGGTTCCTGGCCCGCAAAAATTACACCTAAATGTTTTTTTAACCCGCAACCCAGTAGGATAAGCGGTTTGGAAAATGGATGGATGGATGTTTTTTTAAGCATTTAAACACAAAATGAACTGGATAAAACAAGAAGAGAATATACTGTACTAAACACATCTAAGGGCATTTCTCAAAACAGTAATTTGTAAAGTAAGAAAATAAATGTATAAAACAATGTGTAAAGTTAAAAAAAAACAATGTGTCCTGCCCCAATCGTCCGCTCCTTCCGTGTGCCACGCCCCAACGTTAACCCCATGTAGAATCCCCGTGTGATCAGCTGTTTCTGGTTGTTGTCATTAGTCCTCTGTATTTAGTCCGCGTTTCAGTTTGTTCCCCCAGTCCGGTCGTTGTATTGTCCGTCTGCATTTTGCCTGCCTTTCCTGTAATTAAACCCCGGTATTCCCCGATACACTGATGTCTGCACCTTTGTCTCCGTCACGTCCCCACTCGGCAAGATAATATTATTATAATTAAATGTATTAATGGTTGATTATTAATATTACATTAATTAATATCAAATATTTATTTTTAAATGCAGTTTATTATATAATAATAATTACTGTTACTATCATTGTCTGAATGTATTTTTACTGTCTAAATATATATATTCAGCTAGTGTAAACATGCACGATGCTATCACAGCGAATGTGAGGCTGAGACTGAAGTGTTACCCTTTGTTTCCGCTGAGAGATGTGCAGCGTGACTCATTTTTCAGCATGTAAAAGATCCTAGGTCGGCGTTCATGGTTTGACTTCTGAGATTCAGATCAACTTCTACCTATGTTTTTTTAACTGTTTGGTTCGACTTTTAAGAAATTTGAGTTCTAATGAGTTCGAGAACTGAGGTACCACTGTATATATATGAGGCAGAGATAGAGTGTGTCTATATACACACACACACATTCTCTCTCTATATATATTGTATAAATATGAGAGAGAGAGAGAGAGAGAGAGAGAGAGAGAGAGAGAGAGAAATTTCCACACATCTAAACCTGTTATTCTGTTACAATACAGTTCTCTTTTCAGCCAGCAGGGGTCACACTACCCTGAGGTGACAAACTGAATCTAATACAGCAGGCGAGAACAGAAACTGTGTTTGTTCATGGCTAGTTGAGATTATACCTCCTAAAGCAAAGCTTCTTAGTCGGCCTTTTAGCAGAAGAAAAATCACGAGTCTATGTTTCAACACAAATCCATTGGGGAGGAGGAGAGTTCTTGCCCAGTTTGTCTATGTTTTTCTGGAATAGGTTGTTTTGGATTCTGGCTAAAATATCAAGGCAATGCATAGATTTTTGCTAAAACTGCAATTTTAAGGTAACTTATTATTGTGAAAGCAACGGCACAGGACTGCCTTTGGATGTTTATCTTATAGCATTGATCACCAGTCTCATAACTACAGAAATCCAATTAATGAAGTGCATTTCACCCTGGCTGGACTAATTGCCTAGACGAGATGTTAGTGAGGTCACCTAGGTTTATTCAAGCACGTTTTGGAGGCTTTTTATGGATGCTCCATTTCCTTGAGTTTAGGTATTTACTGTTACATTTTCAGTGTGCTGATCTTAAAGCAGCTTTCACTCTATTTTGCATTTGATTTTATTTTTCATCAGTGATGTCATTTATCTGATTTATTCCTCCTGTCATTCTGTTTAACAGACTGTGATGCAGCTATGGGTAAAAGTGGAAAACATAGAATTTAAACACATAGCTGCTTTGCTACCTATAGGGCGATTGAGAAATACCTGCAATGTGGGAGCGCTTTCCATCTGGACGTCACTCATGAGAAAGTGACACGGGAGAGCCCTTCTACGCCACCCCTACAGGTAGCCTGGCCGACCCAAGCCCTCACCTCCAAATATAGTCATGAGAGTGACAGATGTTGCCCTCCATCATTCATCGTTCACGGCCGGTGGGCAAAAAAGCGGGTGAGAGATGAGGAACAGAAATCAACAGGGACAGAACTGAACAAAAGTAGATAATGCTTTTCGTTTCTCAGTATGGCCTCTGTAAGCCCTGAAATTAAAAGAAAAAAAGCTAACATTTAGCCTAGAAGGGCTGGCATGATGTGGAAGCAATCAGCCGGAGCCAGGAGCCGTGGACAGACAGAGACAAAGAGCTCGAGTCAAGGCATATTTCCTGTACTACACTGATATATGACAAAAACAACCTTTTATCCTTGAAAGCCAGCTAGTGCATCAAATCAATTTAGGACCCTTGTCAAGGGTCAATAGGTATTAGTACATTAAAACCAAGAATTAGTCAGAGTTCTGACATGCAGAACATGTGGCCAGGGAGCCGGGATTCCACTGAAAAGGCAGGCCGAGATTAGCCATGGAGTTTTTCCACTGGCCAAGATCTACTGATGTTCCCGAGAGGGAAAATTCATTTTCTGTGAGGAGAACAATGCGCTGAAGGGGTTGTGAGCATGTCAGCCTAACGCTACACCTGTCAGTCCACGGAACCTCAGAAGGATGTCAAAGGCTTTCTCACAGGGGTCCGAAAGACCAAAGACCCCCCCATAGGTGCCACTCATCCTATAGCAGGGGGGACCCCCCCACTCAGCTCATTTTGATACTTTCAGTTATTGAATGCCTTAGCACTAAGGAAATCAAAAGCGGTTTGCTTATTATTATTTTTTTTTCCTCCAGCTGAAACCGTTCAGTTTAAAAGCACAACCACAGCCTCAGGACATTCCACCTTCCACATGGTCGGTCCCCCACCCCGCCTAGCTGTAGGGAGGAACAGGTGTCTTTTTAATTTCACCTTGACTGCTGTGTTCTAGGGGATTTCCCAAAGGGGAAAAATACCCCCACACCCCCAATGAGCCAGCTCTTTTCTTCCAGCAAATATCTGAAGTTCACGTATCTGCTGTGTCTATCACACAGAGAGAAAGATCTGCTGATTTAGTGAAATAAGCATTGTTGTCTTCTCTGTGGATTGCAGAAGGTCACAAGAAAGACTACAGGGGGTTGTCAAATAAGTGAGATCAGGGCCAGGGAATCTCTGCAGGCTTTGATGATACTGCCCCGTTTGCTTAATGGTCAGCACTGCAAACCAAGATCTTGAAGGTCTCTGGCTCCCGCACTTTAATTATTCCCCCAGTAAAAGCTGTAAGGTAGACTCTGTAGAGGTGACGATCCTGTAAACTGCAGCAATTAGTCAGGACGTTGGTGTTAGTCAAAGCATTTGAGCAAATGAGGTTATTAGTCCTCCAGCTAGCCACTGCTGTCATAGCCAATAGCCAATGGCTTAGCAGGTGTTTAGAATGGTATGTCATAATAGCTTCATCTGAAGAAGACCACAGCCTGAAAATCTGCTGCTTTCCAGGTCCGGTGCTGTTTATAATCCAGCATTTTATCTACAAGAGAACTTTTTAGACAAATGCAAAATGTGTTTCATACAATGGGAGACAAAGTTTAGATACATTTTTTAAAACTCCTTGTTCAGTCCTTGGTCTCATTCGCCATTTTAGCCATAATAATCACGTGATTTTTGCATTGCATTTGCACCATTAAGTGCATACAGGAGAATGTTATTTCTGTGGTGATGCCAGCTTCATATCGTTTGTGATTAAAATACACTTACATACCTTTGCTGTCTGCATGCTGCATTTAAAGACTCTTCTTATGAGTTATAAACGGTGGTGCACGGCTGCTTGCGATTCATTTCAGACATTCTGGATATTTAAAGATGACCATTTCAAGCCTTTTGCAAATTTCATAGTTAAATATTTCCAGCTGTTTATCATTCCGTCAACTGATTCATGGACTAATAAAGCTGACTGGGCTTAAACAACAGAAACAGGAGAACGAGCTACACAAAGCTGGACTACTGGCAGGCGTGTGGCTTATTTTGTAGTCCACATTCATCGTTAACCCCTGTGTTCGCCCATCACTGTGATTACTGTTTTCATTAATACTGTTCATCTATCGGTTTGTATCCAGGTGCCGCTGATTTGCCTATTTACAGCCAGCCAAGGTGAACATTATATGACACCATCGCTGTGAAGTGCCTTTAATCCAGAGCTCTCCTCAGTTAGCAGCAGCCCCCTTCAGCAGAGCTTTAGCCATCTGTGCAGAGGGATTTCTGAACAGCTCAATTATGATGTAGCAGACGTACTCTAGGTTTCACCTTTCCCGGCTCTGCATGCCGGAGGTATCGCTAAAATGTTACCTTGCTCTTTTCAGCAAAGCTTTGTCTTCAGGACGAGCAGGGCCCGTTCGCATTAGTAAGGTAAATACACATGACATTCACAGCACAAGCTTGCTATTGGATTATGTTATACACCTGTTACAGAAAGAAAATGTCCAGAGGTGACATCTATGGGATCAGTGTACATTAACTGGAATGGAAATCTTAAAGAAACTGTGGACATTTTTAATTTTTGTGTGTGCAAAATTTTATAATTATAAATGGCACCACTTATTAAAATCACAGCATTCGGAAAGAAGGTTTTGCAGGCTGATTATTAACAGGCTGGCCTGCTAATTCAAAGCTCGCCAGTTGCATCAAAAGCCTCCGGCCACTAGTACTGCCCAAAACAGCATCTGCAAGTACCATCTCTTAGCTTAGTAGATGCAATTTAAAAATGAATACCGGGTTAGTCTGCTGATTGTCTTTTTCACAGAAAGCAATGCTTGAAGCTCAAATTAAACAGTGCTGCCTAATTTTGTAGATCTTTCCATTTTCTAAAACCAATGCAGCTCTTTTTGTAAGAGGATGAGTCATTATTCCGGCTGTGTAATCTTACTTATATGGCTGCTGCGCACTAAACCTGTGATGGTATCTCTTCAGTCTCCCTCTTCCAACCACCCACCCCCCTTCCCGCCCCTTTCCACTCCCAGGGAAATCACATGACCTGAGGTGATCTCATGTCCCGCCTGCAGCCAGCGACACCCTGCATCTCAATGGGATGTGACAATGTGAGGCTTAGTGGGACAGGGGCCAGTGGACGGGCTGAGCAGTCATTTATCAGGAAGGCACATGCAGATGGCGTGCACTCAAACACCACTGTTTCACTCATCACTCATCGCTCTCTGCATTTCCTCCTATTATGAGCTTTTTTTGTCATAATTACATGAAAATATATCACCTATTGATATGGGAATGTAGTTCAAGTCAGTAGCATCTTCTGTTCTTCACCTTCTGCAGCCAGTGAAGCTTTCCCCTGACTTCTATAGTCCTTACAGCACAAAGAGCCAGTCTTTGCTGCAGTTTAAGCGGGTGTCTAACCCACTTTATTTCAAGCTTTTTGTTGTTCCTGCTGTATGGTTGACCTCAGGTTCCCCCCCACCTCCTTTCCCTTTTTCTATACCTTCCTCTCTGCCTTCCTCCTCTCCAAAGTCAGCCCCTTGCTTCAGTTCAGCTCAGGGGGGTTTTTCCAAAGTGTGCAGTGAATTAAATGGGTCAGAATAGGAGTGAGCACTATTTTTACCAGACACCAGTTTTCCCTAGTCGCCCACAGGTAGCTGAGCTGTGTGCCTGAACAGAGAGCCAGTGACAGGGGGTTTCCCTTGCCATTAACCTCCTGTGGCTATTCCCAGAAGCCGCACTCCTGCCAGCCACCAGGGTCCAGCAGGAGAGGGAGAAATGAACTCCTTTCGCTGTATTTTTCACTGACGTGCCAGTTCGTGTTCTAAAAAAATGATGGGGGCTGTTTGTCACTGATGTGAAAGTCTGACAGCCAGACCATTCACACCTGCTCCCAGAAAAACATAACTCCAGTACCGCTTTTTTAGCCAAAGTATCTAGTTCACTGGATCAGTCAACAATGGGAAACATGACAACTTGAGTGGGACACCAGCACTACAGGAGTGTAAAAACCAATGTAAAGACAACACAGTTGAGTATTAAAACCATATGTTTCTAGTGGTAAAATGGTCTATTTTTTTCTGGTTAATTTGCATGCCTCATATGTTGTGTGGCTTTGAGGTGTGCCTATGGTGAAATGCTAGTTCAAGTCCCATGGCGGGCAGAGTGATGTCACTATTGGGCCCTTGAGCAAGACCCTTAACCCCAACTGCTCCAGGGACTGGATGACCCTGCTTAGTGATCCTCACTTGCTCATTTTGCTTTGGACAAATGTGCTGTGCTAAATAACAATAACTAGCATAGGTAGGACCCATTGCCAGTTTGATGGCTACAATTCGAAACTTGAATTGACGTGTTTTAATGTAGAGGAAACATCTTTCCATCCACGTCCATTTATTCTCAAATTTGAGTTTCTGTTTTTGAGTTTTAAAACAAAAACTCTTTGAAGTAAAGAAGACAAAAGGAAAAACATGATACACATCAGAGGGTGATGAGTACAGACAGGTGTACTGACTACAGACAAGCGTACTGACTACAGACAGGTGTATTGACTTCAGACAGGAGTACTGACTACAGAAAAGCCTACTCACTACAAACAGGAGTACTCACTACAGGAAGCTGTACTGTCTACAGACTGGCGTACTGACTACAGGCAGTACTACTGATTACAGAAAGGAGTACTGACTACAGATAGGTGCACTGACTACAGACAGGAGTACTGACCACAGAAAGGCGTACTGACTACAGACAGGCATACTGAGTACAGATAGGAGTACTGACTACAGATTTATACTGCTGATGTCATCTGCCCACACAAACCTGTTGGTCAGAGTGATGTCAACAGAAGTTTCAGATTTAAAGATAAAAAACAAGACATTTTAGTTCCACACAGTAACTCTTCAGATGCTCATAGTACACATATTTTTTATATGAAAGAGTTTGTGAGTGACCGCCATCCGTGAGAACCTGTCGCTGTTGGGCTGTAGAGCAGGCCCCATCAGTATACAAAATTCCTGGGCCCGGCACAGAGGTACTTCAAGCAGACCCCCATAACACGCAACCCCTCAAAACTGGGTGTTCCCCCTGGGACAGCGGGCCCGATGTAGTGTGTCAGGTTCAAGATGCGCACCACCACCAGTATGCCAGCCCCCACCACATGCCAGGCTGGCTGCTCTGCCTTTGGGGTCTCGCTACCTTCTCTGAGAGCCTATGCCTTCAGAGACAGGGGCTGCATCTATGCTCCAGAAGCAGCAGGATGGCACTACCGTCAGGGGGAGACTTCCCCAGCCCGTGTGTCCTCCAGCAGAGCCTCACAACCCCCCCATGCAAAATGGGTCACCTTTCTTCTGCTATTAAAACATGTGCTTCTGCATGGCCTGCAGCAGCTAACCCATGCATTGGTGTGTGTGTGTGTGCGTGTGTGTTTGTGTGTGTGTGTGCGTGTGTGTGCATGTGTGTGTGTTTGTGTGTGTGTATGGGGGGGTGGGTTCACTCTGATATTCCCAGAGATGTTTTAGATTAAGGGCAGAGAAGTGGAGCAGCCCATGAAATGGAACGGGAGGCTTCGCAAGGCGCTTGCGGGACATCCCAGCGTATGCGCACGCAGCTCTGTTTTAAAGGGGAAGTCACCGAAAAAATGACCCAGGAAAACAGCTGTCCTATTAATCTTGCTGCACATACAGTTTTCCCAGCATTTTTCCAGCCATTATCAATAACTGCATATCTACAGTGGTCCCTGGCCATTAAGACGTTCTCGTTAGAGACGAAGCAAAGAGTCTGCCTGTGGTTCACTGCCAGCACACTCACATTACGATCAAAAAAACATTCCCACAAATACAAATACATAATTGCTAAACGATACTTATACTCAATTTTAACATATGAAAATGTGCTGATCAACAAATATGTGCAAGCAAATATATCATGTTTCTGTCATAGGGGTGAGATTCAAAATTTTGGCTGTATGTATATAACTGCTTTGTATTTGTGAAAAGATGTGGGAATTTAGTGCGATCTTCACACTTCGATAAAAACTTTTGATGTGATTTCTGGGAATTTTGGGACACCGGGATCCCAAGAGAATAAACGAGGTTAATGCAGCCTTCCCTGTAACCGAGATGAGTCACTGCACTCCATTGTTGACTGCGCAGCATTGGTCAGGCACAGTGTTTGATTATTCTGCACTGTTACACATATAATACCATCCTCTGCATAGACAACACTCATTAGAGAAACCATTACTTTGCAGTCAATACCTTAATCCAAGGATGCAACTTTCAGAAGCTGCCCACGCGTGGGGAAACCTCTTAAGACTGCATGTTCACACGCACTCGGGTGAAGCTAGTCAAAGATGCATCGGGCAGCGTGTTACCAGGCTTAGCCGCATCTAGCCGATAACTGGCTGGAGATCTGACAGACACTGGACATCACAGCATGTTCCAGGTCCTAGGAGGACTTCAGATCAAACTCAGATATGCTGAGGCAAACGTGTGAACCAGACCCGTGTCGTCCCTCAATCAGCTATCTGGGGATTATCAAAGTCAAAATCAGATTATTCGACAATTAAGTTTCCACAACATTTCCACCGAATATTCAGACCATGTTCATAACTACTTATTTAAACTTCTGGAAATGCATATGCCTGTGTAATATTCACACAAGAACTTGTGTGACAACAAAATACTATGTTGTAAATATTTCAAATACATTAAAAAACAAAATGACCTTGAAAATGTTCCCATTTCATTAAGTTAAAAACTTACACTTTCAAAATAATACAGGTTCGTTAGCATAAACTGCTGATTAATTAAAAGAACACTTTGTCTTTGAAGTGCTGTTTTGCTGGAATGATTAAAGAGTCCTGAGTCAGCGTCTGACCCGGTGAACTTTGCACTGTCCTGCTACTCAAGTTAGAAGTATGATGTAAGAGTTTAAAAATAAAATGACAAGAGAGGCAGCTTGGGAAATTTAGAAAGTCGTTGACCTTTAGCGAAAATCTCCACAAAAATCTAAACAGCATCCCCTGTTAACACAAAGACATTCCACAATATCACGATTACGTCAGAGGCCAAGTCTATTTATAGATCAGGTAGCAAATAAGCCACAACATTAATTTTGATTTTATATAGAACCACATAATCTCAAAATTATATGGCAGCCAACTATGAACCTTAAAAGACGATTCATACAGATTTAGTTTTGTTGTTCTTATTCTTCATTTAAAGGAGGCTTGCATGCAGTATCACACCGATAAGTGCAACTTGAAGCACCATCAGGTCTGAGACCATGTGAAGATCAACCACATGATAACATTGTTTTCCTTTTAATACATTTTCTAGATTACAGTATGAAGGTTTCTGTCATTTAAACCTGCTTAATCTTTGCCCCTGGTCTCATACCCCCAGCCACATGTAGGGAAAACTAACATTTAGATTAATATCAGAAAGATACGGCCACTGATATGGTGCACTTACACTACATAGACAAATGTATTGGGGACACACCTCTTAATCATTGAATTCAGGTGTTTCATTCAGACCCATTGCCACAAGTGTAAAAAATCAAAGCACCCAGCCATGCAGTCAGGTTTGCAAACATTTGTGAAAGAATGGGTCATTCTGAAGAGCTCAGTGAATTCAAGCTTGGTACTGTAAAAGGATGCCATCTTTACAATAAGTCAGCTTGTGAAATTTCTTCCCTGCTAGATATTCCACGGTCAACTGTAAGTGGCATTATTGCAAAGTGGAAACGTTTAGGAACAACAAACTCAGCTACAAACTGGCAGACCATGTAAAGTAACAGTGTGGGGTCACCAAGGTCTGAGGTGCATAGTGCATAAGAGTCGCCAGTATTCTGTTGACTCAATAACTGCAGAGTTCCAAACTTCCTCTGGCAGTAACCGCAGCACAAAAACTGTGCTGGGAGCTTCATGCAATGGGCTTCCATGGCCGAGAAGCTGCATGCAGCCTCACATCAGCAATGAAATGCCAAGCGTCAGGTGGAGTGGTGTAAAGCACGCTGCCATTGGACTCTGGATCAGTGGAAACATGATCTGTGGAATGATGAATCAAGCTTCTCTATTTGGCAGTCTGATGGATGAGACTGGGTTTGGCAGATGCTAGGAGAACATGCTTGACTGCATTATGCCAACTGTTAAGATTGGTAGAGGAAGGATACTGATACGGGGTTGATTTTCAGGGACTGGCCTAGGCCAGTGAAGGGAACACTTGATGTTTCAGCATACCAAGGCATTTTGGACAAGTCTATACTTCCAGCTTTGTGGGAACAGACTGGGGAAGGCCCTTTCCTGTTCCAGCATGTCTGTGTCCCAGCATGCAAAGCAAGGTCCATAAGGACATGAATGGGTCAGTCTGATGTTGAATAACTTGACTGGTCTGCACAGAGTCCTGACCTAAACCTCATCAGACCCCTTTGGGATGAACTAGAATGGAGATTGCAAGCCAGTCCTTCACGTCCAACATCTGTGGCCTGACCTCACAAATGTTCTTCTGAATGAATGAATAAAAATTCACACAGACACCCTCCAATATCTTGTGGAAAGCCTTCCCAGAAGAGTGGCAGCTATTATAGCCGCAAAAAGGGAACAAAGTCCACATTGATGCCTATGGATTTAGAATGCGATGTCATAAAAGGTATAATGGCCAGGTGTATGGGTGTCATGAGGTCTGATCACTCAGGGCTAAGTCAAGCCCGACGTAAACCTTATTTAGCCCCTGATCGTTTCAATAGCTAGGAACTCCCCTGGCCGGGTGTCCAAATACTTTTGTACAAATAGTGCATATAGATAATCAATTCATAAGGTAAGGTATCTTATGGCTGGTTTTTACGTCACGTAACCGGACCATCTGCGCGATTCTGAATGTTTTTACATCTAGTGCCGACACACTAGGCAACCACAAATTTTGACACCAGTCCTGGGATGGTGCTGTTCTACTAAACTCCACACACCAATCATATCATCGTATCTTTTATGCAGTGATATGACTGGTGTGTAGAGTTTGGAGAAAATAGTTCCTACCTTGAACAGTACACTACAAAGTCTGTGCACTGAATGTGCTACAAATGCATTATAAAGGTGCAGTTAATATAAAGCGTTAGGATAAAATGTCAAGTAAAATATAACAGCTAAATATAACAGCAAGCATCCGCGTGAAGTAAAAACCAGCCCTTAGTGTTTAGGGCAGGGCATGTCGAGGAATGAAAGATTCCTTGCTGTAAACCAGATTTTAATCACCACGTGTTTGTTTGTACAATGAGAGAAAACTGGACCTAGAAGTGACATAGTGAATCACTGACCAGTCCAATTTTATCATGACTCGTCGTGGCACAGGCACACTGGCCCCTCACCATTTTTATGCGGACACATTTCAGCTGCCCATGCTTCTGAAAAGAATCTCTTGCCTCTTAACATTCCCATCATCCTTTGCTCATCTGACTGTCAGTAAATCAGAATGACCCGGCATTATAATCCACGTTGTCTTTCCAGATCTTATGAAAGACGGAGATTCTATAGAATGGTTTTACAGAAACCTGAAACTCCCATTCTTTCCTGTACAGATGGCATTAAAACTTTAGTCACTGTCTAAATGAGGCACTGCAGTGGTCATCCTGCAGCAATCCACTGAGCTCATCCCGACATCACGAACTCTCATTGTTGAATTGGTCTGATATGCAAGGATGAAGCTTCAAGGCTTTTTCATAGCAAAGTGGAACTCGGAGTGAGATCAGTTTAACAGAGATGATTAGCTGGATGATTAGAAGTGAAACAGCTGACCAAACGTGGAACAGGCCCTCCATATGGGTTAAAGTTTTTTGCTGGGCTAATCTTCTGGGTTTCACAAGCAGAGCATCATCAAACTGAAATCTGCAGCTGCAGCTGCTGACATCATGGCTAAGAAACAGAATAAAAAAAACACATTTATATTCCCATTTACACTAGTCAGGGCCCCTGGAGCCTATCCCAGTCCATCACTGGGCATATACCCACAACCACAAGGGCCACAGAGCACATCTATGGACAGAAAGAGGAAACCAGCATGATACGGCATAAACAACAACCCCCCACCCCTCCCACTCCCAAAAGTAACCAATCAAAATTCAAAACTATTTTTAGTTTAGTTTTCCAGTTGTAGTGGGCCGCCCCCGGGGGGGGGGGGGGGGGGGGGGGGGGGGGCGGGGGGGGGGGGGGGGGGGGGGGGGGGGGGGGGGGGGGGGGG
>JABFEA020000002.1:17842581-17855253 GCA_019775915.2 Cyphomyrus plagiostoma
CCCCCTTTACCTTGGACCACCTGGGTTTGGTTTTCCAATTAACACTTGTGGGCCCCCCCCCCCCCCCCCCCCCCCGGCCACCAACAGCTGGGGGGGGCATCGGTGTCATGGCAATACAGGAATGTGCTTCAGCATGTAGCATGATTTTCTGCCCATCTCTACCTTTGAGCTCTGGACTGTGACCAGCATTAAAAACACATGGAGCATCCAATTTTCTGATTGCCTAACACGTTGGAGGCCGATGGATTCCCCCCCCCCCAAACCCCCCCACTGACTGTGTACTTTGCTGGTCCACCTGTCCAGCAAAAGCAACCTTAATTCTCATTAATGCGACTGAGCAGACAAACATCCTGCAAACAATAAGGATTTAGGGCAGAGGACATGCAATAACAATGTTTATTTTTTTGCTCGTTTTTCATCTTGCCCAGTGAACCTACTCAGTGATGCACGTTTAGGACACTGGGAGTGGGTTTTTGGGGGACCCCCCACCTGCCATCTGTATGTGACAGACAGCTGTTAAAAGAGTGGGGCCCCCACACCCAGTCACGGGGGTCAGGGGCTGCTACAAATACACATAGAAGCAGGAAGCGCTGACTGGGGGTGAATTATCCCCGGCAGAGCAGTATACCGTGGGGGGGGGCATATCTGCTGGCCATTTGCGGGGGGGATGTGTGGGCTGGCTTCGCTCACTATGCAAAACACTGCAGGCTCTGCCAGGAGCCTGGCGACTGAGCCCCCCTCCAGAGTGTCCTCACAGGCGTTACAGCTGAACAGAGACATTCTGGGTCTAAGTGATGATTCTGACAGTAGAAAGCAGCTCAGCTCCTCCGCTGTAGATCCTGGACTCTCCAGCAGACTGTTACAGCATGCAGCTACTCAGTTTAGTCATTAATCACCAGCACAAAAAGCAGCCATCCCTCTGTGCTTCTCCACTCGGCCTCTTTTTCTACCTCCTTGCAGTATTAATTAATGCCTTTATGTAAAAGTACTTCTGGTGTCATGTATATAGATCTTTCTAAGCGTGAATGTCACTTAAAACATTTGGTTGGCACTGGGGCCCAGTGTTACGCAGAGAGAGGTGGCGCCATTTCCAATGGCACCCCGCCCCAGCCCTGACCTGTCACTGCACAAAGCCAGCCTGCAGGCCTGCTGGGGGCCCCCCCACGGGAGGCCAGCATCCCAAGGGCCACTAAAGGCTGACAGACACACACAGTTACAGCAGCTCTTTCTCTCTCTCTCTCTCTCTCTCTCTCTCTCTCTCTCTCTCTCTCTCTCTCTCTCTCTCTCTCTCTCTCCCCCCCCTCCTTCTCTCCTTGCTTTTTCTCTCTCACTTTCTCCCTCAGACTCTGAGGTCCTGAGTTATGTAGGTTTACATCCCACTGAATAACACTATATATCACCCAATCAGCAGGGAGTGCAAGTCATTACTTTTCTCCACTGAGAGGCACCTTACCCAGTAACGTCTGAGTGTGTGTGTACATAAGTGTGACGTGGGGGGGGACAGGGCAGTAGTGACATGGCGATTCCATTAGAATAGATTCACGGTCTAAATAAAAAACGAGGCACCTTATACAAGCTGTCGATAACCTGCCCATGCACAACGGTGCTTAACAAAAGCCAGCTTGTCCAGCGAAACTCAAGCCCTGATATTTCACTTGGAAAGAGCAGAACAAACCAGCCCCCAGCCAGTGTCCCTGCCAAGAGCCTCCTCCATATGGAAGTGCTGCTGCTGCTACTCTGACTGCTACTCCTACTGCTACTCCTTTTATTACTATTGCTACACCCACTACTACTTCTATTCTTACTACTATTACTCCTACTATTCTTACTGCTACTCCTATTTTAACTACTGCTACTCCTACTGCTCCTTCTATTCTTACTACTGCTACTTCCATCTATCTATCTACTGTTAGTCCTACTGCTCCTACTACTGCTACTCCTACTGCTATTCCTATTCTAACTACTCTACTCCTACTGCTTCTACTCTTCTTACTATTGCTACCCCTAGTCTTTCCATTGGTATCTCTATGGCTTGTGTCATTTCTATTCTTGTTCTCACTACTATAGTGAGTGGCTCAGTGGGCTAAGGCTGTCCCTGTGATTAGACGATTGCTGCTTCGAGCCCTGGCTTCAGCAGAACAGTCAAATGTCTGTCGGCCCTTGAGCAAGGCCCATAACCCCCAAGTCCTGTGGTGCTGCAGGTTAGCTGACCCTGTGCTGTGGCCCCCAAGCTACAGAGACCAAGATGGGGCTGGAGAATAGATGCATTTCAATGTGCTTGTGCAAATGGCAAATAAACCATGTTGGGTTGTTTTGTTTCACCATCAATATATCTAATACTACTGCTATTACTGGTACCATTATTACTACTCCTGTTACACTGCTGCTTTTATTGCCATTGCTACTGTTAATGTACTGTAGTGCTACAATCTATACTGCTAATATTAATGCTGCTGCTAATCCTCCTGCTTCTGACATTTCTACTGTTATTCCTAATACTACCACCTAAACATGAAATACTACTGTTCCTAATACTACCACCTAAACATGAAATACTACTGGCTTTACTGCTGTTGTTACTTTCGGCTGTTATTACTGATTCTGTTACTTGTAGTAGAAGCTAGATGCTTCTGTTACTTTTACCCCTGCTACTAAAAACAATTCTTCTTAAACGTCTAGTACTACTACCAACAATACTGCTAATGCTATTGGAACTGGTTCAATACTGTTGCTTCTAATATTGTTATTGGACTGAGGGCTGATTTCAGTGCCCTTGCTACTGTTACTGCTGTTGCGTTTGCAGTTGTTAGAGTGGCTAATTTTTATAGACAGCTGTTGGTTTGATTTCCCCCTATATTTCAGGTTGCAGACAGATCTTGCAGTTAAGAGTTTGCTGTATGCATGCACTATGTCAGATTGTCTCAGTGTCCCAATGCAGAGGTAGGTAGCAGCCCAAACTCCTGCTGTCTGCACCCAGAATGTCACACTTAGCAAGATTCATAGGAGGAAATGCAGAGTAAACACACATAATGGCAGTATTTACTGATGCAGTTAATCACTCTGACCCATATTCCCCAGGCACTGTGCATGTGATACATGAAAAGCAAACTAATTCTTTTACGTTTCAGGCTAATTTGCAGAGCCACCTGCTCTAATCCAGCTGGAGTGGCTGGAGCTCGATGGGGCCAAAGGAAGCACAGTGACAGGAAGCTGAAGCAGTAATGGCTCCCACATCCCCAGGCTATGACATGGTGTGTGGCTGTGCACAGACGGGTGTCTGCCTGCCTACCTACCTGTCTGTCTACCTACTTGCCTGCCTGCCTGTCTACCTACCTGTCTGCCTGCCTGCCTGTCTACATACCTACCTGCCTGCCTGTATGCCTACCTGTCTGCCTGCCTACCTACCTGTCTGTCTAATTACTTGCCTGCCTGCCTGTCTACCTACCTGTCTGCTTGCTTGTCTGCCTGTCTACCTGCCTACCTGCCTGCCTGCCTGTCACCCTGTTTACCTACCTACCTGCCTGTATGCCTACCTGTCTGTCTGTTGGCCTACCTGCATGTCTACCTGTTTGTCTACCAACCTGCCTGCCTACCTGCCTACCTGCCTGCCTGCCTGTCACCCTGTTTACCTACCTACCTGCCTGTATGCCTACCTGTCTGTCTGTCTGTCTGCCTACCTGTCTACCTGCCTGCCTGTATACCTGCCTGCCTGTATGCCTACCTGTCTGTCTGTTTGCCTACCTGCATGTCTACCTGTTTGTCTACCAACCTGCCTGCCTACCTGCCAGTCTGCCTGCCTGCCTGCCCACACAAAGGCAGACCTATAGCTGGGTGCGCTATATTTAATTAAATGATTGCTTGTCTCCATCTCATATGGCAGCAACATGGAACTCACCATGGAAAAGAGCTGATGGGGGAAAAGAGTAAGCCAGCTCCATGGGTCTCCCCCCCCTCCTATCTGACTTAAAGACAGATACACAGATAGACACATTAACCCAACTCTCACACGTATCCCTCTCCCTCTCACACCGACTCTGTCCTACAAAAACATCTTTCATCCCAGTAACACACTCATCCTCCCCACACTGCTGTAAATGCATTTTAACATGTTGTGGTTTCCAAGCTTGCAAAGGAGGTACAGTTATAGTTCTGGTTTTAGTATAAATAGTTTGGTGTTTAGGTGATGCTGTGTCTGGGGGTCTCGCTAAGAGGCAGAATAAGGGATAGAATGATTGATGACTTGGGGTGGGGGGGACTGTAAGACCCTGAAGCTGGGGGTTCCTGCCACTGAGGGAGGCCGTTTCCAATTTATTTAGCAGCAAATGCCATAACACTCACTCTCCTCCACCTCACAAACACTAACACACCCACTGTATTCCTCACATACACTCACTAACACACTCAATCTCCTCCTCACATACATTCACTAACACATTCAATCTCCTCCTCACATACATTCACTAACACACTCAATCTCCTCCTCACATACATTCACTAACACACTCAATCTCCTCCTCACATACATTCACTAACACATTCACTCTCCTCCTCACGTACACTCACTAACACCTCCACTTTCTTCCTCATGTACACTCACTAACACATTCACTCTCCTCCTCACATATACTCACTAACACACCCACTCTATTCCTCACATACATTCACTAACACACTCAATCTCCTCCTCACATACACTCACTAACACCCCCACTCTCCTCCTCATGTACACTCACTAACACCCCCACTCTCTTCCTCACGTACACTCACTAACACTCTCACTCTCCTGCTCACATACACTCACTAACACACCCGCTCTCCTCCTCACATACACTCACTAACACACGCACACACACTCTGGGAGTGATAACACACTCTTTTCCGTTCTAGGTGTAATCATCCGCAGCTTCTCTTGAGGGAATTGCAAGAGATAAGCAAAGAAACAGTGATGAGGGGGTGACACTCAAAAAAAGTGAAAGGTATCAGGAAAAAGGGGAACAGTGAGAGTAAAAGAGAAAGAGGATTGTAAGGAGAGAGAGAACAGCTAAAAAGACAAGAATATATGAAGAGGAATAAAGGAAGGGGAAAGAGATATACTTAAAATACCTTTATGGAACATGTAACCTGTGCATTTCAATGTCAATTTTGAAATAGAGATAGAGGAAGAGATAGTAAAAGAAAAGGGTTAGGGTACAGGGAGAAAAGGAGCACTGGCTCACTTCAGGACTGACACATGCGGAGAGCAGAGCAGAGACAATACTCCCCGGGGTGGTGGTGGTTCCCGGGGGCGGAGGGACAAGCAGAGGGAAAAACCACTGCAGAGGTGCGGAATCCCAGGCTCGCCGATGTTAATTACGCTAACAACGGCTAGGACAGAGCCCGTGTCCCTGGCAGGTGGCCAGGGAAAGGGGGAGGCGGCCAGCCAGCAGCGAGAATGAGAGGATCAATTCAGGCCGCCCTGGCATTGCAGCACAGGGAGGTGTCAGAATGGAATGGCTAGAATGGAATGGCCACGGACCAAATCTGTCACGAGGTATAGAAGCTGATTTCTCAGCTTACCTACCCTGTGGGGACCCCCCCTCCCCCCCTCCCCTTCATGCATGGTCCTCTCACCTGCCACAAAGGTGAAGCACATCTCTGAATGTTCACCCTCCACCAGCACTGAAATCCATTCGCCTTTGGACAGCACAGTGGGTAGAGATCTGTGACTGACAAGACCCCAGAGTGGTGGATCGTGAGAGGCACACCACTACATTCTGGAAGCATCTTTACACAGTGGGATATAGTAAATAATAAATACATGATTTTCCTTAATTACAAACAGTTTCTCATCCAGTGACCATGTCCTCCTGATCTCGAGGTTAACAAACACTACACTGCTCCACCTGGCTGTGGGGCCCACTAGCTCAACCTTGTGCCCAGCCTGTGATTCGCTGAGCGGAACCAAAGGCAATCTGTGCAGTTGCTAGGCTGTGACCGAGAGCCCTCACTCAGAGCGACCGGATCAGCCTACTCTGCGGTGCAGTGATCAAAGCTCAGTCCCACATCCACTCAATACAACACCCGGTTTGCACTGGCCAGGCGGGCATCCTTACCAGCGTTTCATGCCAGGTGTTCTAGGCAGCGGCAGATTATGGGCTCCACCTGGCGAAAAAGAGCCCTGGCTCACGTTAGGAATAATGGAATTCACTTATTAGAAATGGAATTTACTCATTACGTGGAGTTGAATAATCTGCTGGTGTGACACCCACGCCAACTGGCAAAATGAGGACCCAGTCAGCCTAGGACCCCCTGAGAAGTTAATTGGCCTCTAGTGGTGGGCCGGTTATGATAGCTTCACTGTAGAGCTTTCACTCAGACAGTATGCTAGGGCTCTAGCTGTAAGGCCACAGCTGGTCTGTCCTGTTAAAGACTGTAGAGGTCACATATAGCAGACCTGCAGGAATATCATTCACCTCCATACCGGTTATTATTCCACATCAACTGCATTCATGTTAACACCTGCCAGAGAGTCAATATGAATGCAGTTAATATTTTAGGATTAAATCCCACACCCTTACTGGGGAGATGGGTGACTTCACTCTCGCCACTTATCATTACAGGGACACAGAGGGAGCAGCAGCGGGGAGAGACAGAGGCTGAAAGAAAAAGCAACGAGAGACCTAAAGAGGCAACACCCAGAGAGAGAGGGTGTCAACAGATCGTAAAGAGAGAGAGCAGACAGAGAGACGTACAGTAAACTGATTCCAAAAGACAGAGCAGACAGTGGCCCACAGCACCGGGTTAGTGCCTTTAAATTCAAGGTGAGGCTGCTGTGTGCCGTTAGAGACTTTCTCGCTACACACAGAGAGAACAAGACAGGGACCAAAGAGGCTGTCAGCAGGCAGCGGCTGAGCGGCCGTGACATTCCTGCTCAGAGCTGGCCGGGCGGGGGAGGTGGCCCAAACGCTGAGCCAGCAGACCTGGCCCCACCCCTCCTGGCTGCCAGGCTGCACGTGGCGGACTCACAGCAGTGGGACATGGACTTCAATGCTAATCAGGGTCCCCAGTGCGCCTCCCCCCCAACTCTGCCTTGCCAACACCGAGTGGAAAAACCCCCATCTTCCTCCTGTCAGGAGCCATAAAAGCAGGAACGCTTCCCTGAGCGCTTGGGCGGGAACGCCCACTCGCTGGCAGATGCTCGCCAGACTCACCGTCGCTACACCCAGACGTTTAAATAATTTCACAGTTGTCGCTCACACCAATGGCCTGATAAACAAAGCGCAGAGCGACGCCATGTTCCTCTACGACGATGGACTCGTGAAGTGCATTAACGCTCCCGCCGGCTGGTCATGTCTTGAAAGAGCAACTGTCCATTTTCACTGAAGCTGGTGGATCTCATTGGCTGAAGTTCATCGGGGGGGCTGGAATGGGACTGGACGTCCACTTGCATTTCACGTCGCCAGGGAAACAGAACACATACCCGGTTACCTCCAGCACTCTGCCCTTGAGTCTGAAGGCATTGCATGTGTTTACATGTGATCGGCTTCCTGACTTGCGGGCCCTATGTCTAATCTCATGCATCGATACTCTTTAATTAATCTGATTTGCCAGCTTCCACCCTCGCCCCCTCCACCTAAAAGCTCCTCTATATGCAAGACCAGAAAATAAGTTTTCAGAAACAACACGCCTTTTCTTTGCTGATGGCTGTGGCGGATATCACGCTGCTATTAAACAGCGGAGGCTGTGTGTCCTGCCAATGTCCAGAAAATTACGAGAACCCAGCAGCCCACACTAATAAGCACCTGGAATAGGATTTCTACTATACTTATACTTACTCTACTATACTTCTTCTAGTCCTCTCCATTTTAGAAAGTGCAGCTGTTCTTTGGGGGCTGAGCATTGTGTTAGGGTCAACACGGCTGGCAATGAGATTTGTGGGTGAGAACTGGAATACACCCACAATACTAATGAAAAGTGGAAACACCTTACCAAAAGTCATTTGTTTTTCAAAACCATGACAACCCTAAACACACATGAAGGTTAAGTATTATCTTGTAAACACTCAGATTTATTTAATCCCATTTTGAAGTGGATTTCTGTGGGGCCTAAACCCTACAGAGCTGGTTTGGGATGAGGTGGATCAAGAGCAAGGTAGCCAATCTGAACCCAAAACTTCTGAAAACTCCTTCAGGAGTTTTGGAGAAGCACTCCAGGTGGCTACATCTGGAAGCTGGCTGAAAGAATGCCAAGAGTCTCCAAGGCTGTCCTAAAGTGGCTATTTTGAAGAGTCCAAAATACAAGAAATATTTGAGATGACTGAACATTTCTCTTGGTCATTGTAATATTGGGGCCACCTTACAATAAGACTACCCATATAAAGGGTTTATGAATGGTTTATAATCTGGTTAATAATTAGGTTGTAACACTTTTAAATTATTAATAGACAATTTTAAACAAGTTATAGCACTTTTCTTTTTATTGATGAGTTACTACCATTTGCAAGCGGCAAAAGGGGCCCTTATTGTAAAGTGGTACCGCAATATTTAATATGAGTAACTTCATTGCTTCAAGGCAATTTACTATAAGGTCAATAATGTAGCTAAAATAAAGATAAATGCATTACAAGCAAGTGTGTCTAGACTTTTGACTGGTACTGGAGATGCCACAAGACAAAGTAAAAGCCGGTGAGGGGACATGGCCTCCATATATGACAATAGGGATAATAATAAGGATAATATGGTAATCAATATGGCAATTATTTGTGGCCGTAGGAGGAGAAGGCAGAGTTAATGACTTTCTCTCACATCCCTGAGGGCTCATTAGGGAACATGAAAAACTTTTTTGTATTGTCTGCTTATAGTAGCTTCTGAAAAGGAAGGAAGCTCTCTAAAGCACGTTCCTCTCCATTTCATTGCTTCATTTTTTTTTTCATTCAGCAACAGAGAGAGAGACGCTCAGATTTGTTTCATCCCATTTTCATCTGTTAATTAAACTGAGACGGGAGTGATCTGATGTGTAATTACGAGCGAAGTGGAATTCTGTGAGAATGGAGATCTCAGGAATTGGGTACCTGCCTGGTCCAAATCGTACAGGCGACAAAGGCAGTTTCCACCTTCCAAGGGGTGTACGATTTGTTTGCATCCTTAGGAGTACTCACGCCCAGCACTCACGCCCACCTTCACAGAACACCTATTAATGATTAAGATTTTTCATAAATTACATTTTTTAAATTAAGATTAATCGCATACATAAGCAAGCTGCAGTATTATCAAAATAGATGGTGATGTCTAGACCCCCTATGGGCTGCGACCAGCTCTGATTTAAGGAAGAGATACAGTGGTCATATGTAATGAGCAGAGGTTTAGCATTATAACAGGTTTCACTGTGCAAAGACAAAGAAAGCAGATAGAAATCAGCTCATCACACCCCATCCTATCAATAATTTAAAAATAGTAAAATACAAAATTCAACATGAAATATACTGGGCAACTCTAATTTGTCAAACAGAAGACAATAAAATGAATGTGGTCTATTAATTTATTTTGAAAGTGGGAAAAGCATATTCATTTGCAATTTATGCAAGTCCAATTAAAAAATTAATTGAATTTGGTTTTTGAAATCAGTTATAATTACATGTTTATGATTGCAATAACAAATAACGAATTAGCGACTTTAAGCAATCTTATCCAGAAAGGGTGTGTATGCTGTGTATGCAGGTTTTTGCAGCAACTCCCTAATTAGATTGCTAATTAAAGTACTGATTGGTTGAAGAGTCCTTACATCTGGGTTTCAACAGGTGGACTAAAGGTTATCCCAAAAACCTGCAAACACATCAGCCCTTTGCAGATAAGATTGGCTGCCCCAGCTTTAGAATGCATAAACCATTTTCTGTTAAATGAAAAATATAAACAACCATATTCACTATGGTATATATAGAAATATAGTTTAACTTTATAGGCAAATTATTAAATAAGGCTATTTTATGTAGGGTGGGTGGCAGTACCCAAAGAATGATACAGACAGACAGACAGGCTGATTATATCAGGCCGATGGAAAGATGGAAGATTTGCAATGGGTGACCCCAAAGTTCAGGGCTGATTTTAACCCAAGTCCATACCCACTAACAAAGGCAAATACATAAACAAACAAATAAAAAGAGAGGCATACTGTACAGAAACAGACAGGTATATAAACAGAAAGATAAAAAAATAGAAAAGATGCATCAGCTATAACAGAACTTTAGAAAGAAATTTGCCCTTCCTACAGTTAGAAGTTCAATAATTAAGTGTTCATTTCAAATAAAAATATTTTATATTTTATTGTTTGGGTATTTCCCCAATTATTATGATCATCACTATTATAACTAATCAGCACCTATGCAACACAAAGCACTGTCCGGGGCTATGGGATATTTAATTATTCACCATGTACCTAAATATGAATGTTACTATACTATCTACCAAGAGGCCAAGGCTTCTCTAACAAGCAACTTAATGTAAATAAGCCTTAAAAAAAAACATGACAACACGCGCCGTGGGGCATAGTTAATTAGCAACTTTATGGAAGACAGATTAAGTTGATAAATATCCGTATCTCAAGCATGCAGGAAAGTTATACTGCTGACGTCTCACTTTTTTCGCTTAGAAATGTTCACTGGATTAATTATTTTGTCCAGTGCAGGGAAGCTGACAGGTGGGGCTTGTAATTGTGGGTTTGCTTCTGTGTGTGTTTGTTATTGTTTCATTGTTTAAGTATCGATGGCTGCCACAATCGACTTATACTTATATTTGCCCCAATTTCCCCAGTCCCATTCGGCAGGGACAACTGGCATCCTATACCTCCACTGTGTGTTCCCCGTCTTGCACAATGAAATCTATTGCACCTGGGTTCAAATGAATACCTTTTTATTCAAGGATCCATTTCTCTTAGACATCAATAAAAGTACCAGACAGAGCTGGACACACAAAGACGAGGTGTGATGTAATGGGGTTTCTTTAAAATGCATACATAGGCCAGACCACATATCTTTATGAGAGTGTAAAAAATGAAAAGCTGAAAGTTTTAGTGCTAATAACTTAATGGGGCTTTTAGTGTCAGTCCATTTAAGCCCATAGCTGCTTTACATCATTATAATGCAAACAACAGTTTCTTCATTCAAATTATAAGGCTCCCCAAATTCAATAATTAGAATATTTATTATTTCACACACCCTTCAATATTTTTTATTGCAATAGTTTCACTGTCACTTGGTATAATAAGTGCATAAAGTAAAATTAAATATTAATGTTAAAGAGGGGCGTTGATCCTGTGTGTGAGATTTGTTATGAACCTAGTTATTCTACAAGGGAAAGCTGTGTAATTCTAAGTGTTAGTTAATTAACTAACACTGGTGGAGGGATTACTGGGACACTTCTTTTGTTTTCCTGCTAAGCAGCTTATACTCACTTAGTCACTTACAAATACTGTACATACACATTGTTGAATAGATACAAATAGCTCAGCGACAGAAAAGACAGATAAACATAGTGCAATTTATGCATTACAAAGAGAACTGACAGCATGCACCAGAAAACACACGGAGATTGAGAAATACAATACATAATGCTTCTATACATTCTGACTGTCCCCACCCTTAAATCTTTTCGGAATCCACATACTGGTTTCAGTTAAATAATGTATATAAAAAATACTCTGTACCCACAATTTCTAGAGTACAATACCCAGTTGCTTTGTAGGCATTCTCATTTCTATTGAGAACCTTAGAGTTTATAGCCTAGTATATTTATTCTGTAGAGTTTTTTTGCAGAAGTTGTACCATAATAGTGTTAATTGGATTTCAACCTTCAGTTAATTAATTGGCACTCAATCTCTTAATCACCTGTAATTAATACTGTAGGCTACGCAGCTGCACTTATAGAAACATCACAAATGACACTTCCAGGTTTCCTGAGATTTTAGTGTGATATCTAATCTATGGAAAGGATTAAATTCTGATTTATCTGTCACATAGATTTTTGAATGAGCTTGCCATTGGATATTAGTTTCTGACAAAGGTAACCAAATTTCTACCAAACAGGGAAGCTCGCATCTTCTGCTACCCAAAAGTACTGACTCACCACAAAAGGGAGCTACCACTGTATCGCAGTGGATTACACCAGTAAGACTCACAAGTTGACCAATTGTATATCTTTTTCTACATCTATGCCCTAGCTGTTATCATAAGAAGCAAAACAAAGTTCATAAACATAGTCACAAATATTTTGACAAGTGCTGCTGTACATATATACATACTCTTGATCCTTCAGTTCTGAGGTCATTAAATATACAGTGGTGCCTCGGTTCTCGAATTTAATCCATTCCGGACTCCGGATCGAATCCTAAAAAGTTTGAGTTCTGATCAAATTTTTCCCTTAACAAATAATGGAAAACCAATTAATTGGTTCTGAGCCCCCCAAAATTACACCTAAAAATATGTTTTTTTTTTAGCATTTAAACACAAAATGAACAGGATAAAACAAGAAGAGCATTTTTTTCTTAATGGCTTCCAAAACGATAAAGATCCCAACATTAGCCCTGTCCTGCGCCGATTGTCCGCTCCTTCCATGTGCCACGCCTTCCTCGTTAACCTCGTGTGGGATCCCCACGTGATCAGCTGTTTCTGGTTGTTGTCATTAGTCCTCTGTATTAAGTCCA
>JABFEA020000002.1:17855353-17870663 GCA_019775915.2 Cyphomyrus plagiostoma
TATTTGGTTAATCATCCAGTCTGTGAAGAAGGCATTCAAGTAAGAATTGCATTGTAGTATGACTCATTACCTGGCGCATACAATTTATATTAGGTCAGTGTTCACGGTTCAACTTCTGAAATTCAGATCGAGATCTAGGTCAAATTGGAAGAAACTTTGAAGAAATTTGAGTTCTAGTGAGTTCGAGAACCGAGGTACCACTGTATTTTAGTAAAACACACCTCTTGACAACATACATTCGAACTGCAAGCTTCTTAATATAAAGGATTCCACTGAAGCAGTAGTAGAACAACAAGAGCAGAGACTGCAGAAACTGCCCCGTAGTGAGAGCTTTTGGTGATTCCCAGTATGCAAGCTAACTCCTCCCTGATCTCTCTCAGGTCCTCTCTGTTCCAGGTCAATTCATCTCAACATGCTTTACGCATTAACACATTATGTAAATACCACCGGAGCAGCACAGAATATCATACAACAATAGGCAATTAAAAGAATCAGATACTCTCCCTCTATCTTTCCATCTTGCTTTCTTTCCTCACTCTCTTTCTATCTCATTTACCTCTGTATGGAGGTCAAGCTCAATCTGTCCTTGTCGAGTTTAATCAAAGTATCTACAAATTCCATTTCAGCTGCTGTGCACACAAGGCAATTAGGATGTTCATTTCTCCTGAACTCTTGAAGGCTGCGATGCCGCAACCTTTTCATCTCTGTACTCTGTATTTTCCCCTGGGAGTAAATAAGATGTCCAAGCACCCACCAGTGCTGATGTTCCTGGATGAGGTCATCCTAAACAGATCCTAGATCAGCGTTTGTCGCACCTTCTTCTGACTGCCCCACTGGGTGTACCTCTCCGGTTCACATGCATATCTGTTGTCCAGACATTGCTCTATACCAGAGCTGCCCAGTTCTGGTCTTGGAGGTCCAGTCTGCAACACAATTTGCAGATTTCCCTGCTCAAACCGTATTCAGCTCACCAGCTAATTATCAGGTTTAGTAGCTGTGTTTGGGCAGGGAATCTGCAAACTGTGTTGCACACTTCCCCTCCAAGACCATAATTGGGAAACTGCTCTGTACAGTCTCTTCAAAATGAAGATTTAAGGATTTTTTGACCTTTTAAATATGATTTCTAGAGCTCACCACATTTTATAGCAAAATATATATCCTGTGGTGGATGTTTGCTGAAGTTTTTGTACTACACACACACAGACACACACACAGGTTTGTAATGATATCTTGTGAGGACTCTCCATTCATTTCTATGGGAAAAACTAATCCCAACATGATTACCTTAACCCCTACCCAGCCCTAAACTTAGCCATAAGTAACCAAACAAAATACAAGATTTTTGAAATTTTGCATTCACATATCTTTCTGAGGACCTGAAAAATGGTCCTATAACATCAAAAAAACAGATTTCATTACATTTGGTTTAATCCACACACACAGACACACACACACACAAACACAATCCCTTAACCTGCCACGACAACTGAATTCCCAAAATGACATATGACACTTGCAGGTTATCTGAGATTCTTAGGGTGAGGGTTAACTTCTGGCTTTATTATCCATCAAGTGTTTTTCTGGATGACTATGGGAGGAATTTTCCTTTATATAATATCAGTTAACATACCTAAGCATTTTTTAACTGAGATTGAAGCTGAGAAGATTCTGCACAAATACAGATGTTTTCCACCTCAAACATTCCACATTTTCCATCTCAAAAATTATCTGACTCACTAGGACAAGTTGATTCCTGTTGATGCTACAGTCCTGTCCACCCTACATGCCACGGGAAAAGATTTTGACCTTGCCACATAATATACTGACTTACAAAGTGCAAGGGGCATTTCAAATCAAATTTTTCTTCATTTGTTGCCTACCAGATGAGAAGCTAAAGGTATCAATTCATTCATCATTCCGGTCTGCATCTTCATTCTATACACTATAAACCTCTAGATCAGGGATTCCCAAACAGTCGATTACGATTGACTGGAGTAATTCTCAGTCGATCGTGAATTGCGTTGCAAGTGTCCGTGCACTTGCGAGTGTACGCCCATTTTTCAGTGTGCAGCTAATTGTGTACTGTAAACATTTAGCACACAAACATGTCAGTAGTCATTTCCATTCAGAGTAGGAAGAGGATTATTTTTTGTTTACTCAAATTCGAAGTCCATATGTCTTATATACAATGTGAGTGTGGCTTTACCGAAGAAGGACAATTTGGAGCCGCATTTCAAAATTATGCATAAAGGCTACGATCCTGAGTTCCCTCCTAAAACAGCCATGTGCAGCTGAAAAGGGCAAGAGATGAAAAGTCAGTTAGCAGCACAGCAGTGAATTTTTACCCAGCCGAACACCAAAAGTAAGGCTGCAACGACAGCTTCCCAATGCCAGTGGTCCCAGTAAGATAGAGAAATACATTTACTTACACTTTTTCAATTTGGAGATTTACCTGGATTTGTAGGGATTCACTGTGTGCATGTTAACTATGTAGAAAGGCAATAGCTAGAGTAATAATAGAGTAAAAGAATAATAGAGTAAGTGGTAGATCTCGGCACACTGGCCACTTGAAAAGTAAATCTTGAGTTTAAAAAGGTTGGGCTCCCCTGCTGTAGATCATCAGTCCTCATATAATGAGTCTCTACATTATCAGTCTGCATTGTAAATCTCTATACAGAGTCCGAACATCATCATTCCATATAAACCAAGTCTCTACCTCAACAATTTTCACATACAGTCTGTACATCAGTACTCATATATCTTTACGTCACTGGTCTGCATCATCAGTTTGTACACTACGAGTCTCCATACACATTCCACCAGCGGCTACATAATTAGTCTCTACAGCATCATTTTTCAAATAATTCTGTATATAAGCAGGCTGGCATCCTGTCCTGGATGATCCCCTGTCTTGTGTTTCTGCCCCTAGCCCCATATCCCAGACCAGAATGACTGGTGGGCTGGATAGTTCACAATGCTGCAAAAATCTCCTCAGAGTCTCTACATCATGGGTGGCCAATCTTACCCAGAACGGGCAGTTGGCTATGCGGGCTTTCATTGCAACTCCCTAGTTAGATTACTAATTAGAGGACTGATTGGCTGAAGAGTCCTCACACTTGGATTTGAACAGCCGACCTACAGGTTATCCCAAAATCCTGTACACACACTAGCCCTTCGCGGATAAGACTGGCTACCCCTTCTCTGCATGATCACTTCTCTTAATTCACAGAATTGCAAATTTTAGTTCTTTGTGATATTCGATTTCTAAGTACTACACTAAAAATATCTGATTGAGAATTATGCAGTTTTTATGAGCATTCGGTCCATTGTTTAGACTTTAGAGAGATCTAAGCTTACACAGGCAAATACGAATTATACTAACAAGGACACAATTTACCACAGTCTTTCAACTGGTCTCTATCTGCAAATAATTTAAATAACAGATACATTTCCTGCATTAAAAATCCTTACAGCTGAGGCATCATTATTCAGGCAGTGAATCTAAAGAAAAACTGTGAAAATGAAGCCTGAAATGCATTACAGAGGAGTTCAATTAAAACAAACGCATAAATTATGGAGAGAGCATAAAAACAACATGCACAACTTCAGATGTTCTAGTGGGAACTACTGCTTTCATTGTCAGGAAGCAGAAGCTGCTGCATGCCACACAGACATTGTAGAGAAAAGGTCGTCCCTCAAAACTGCCTGCCCTGAGCAAGAAGGAGAGTGAGAAGATAGAGCCACAGAGACCCACGATCACACTGGCGAAGCTGCAGATCGGTAGCTGAAAATGCACTAATGGTTCTCCAGCTAACCAAACCAAGAGGACAACAAACACTGACTATACCAGGAGGGTGGCACTTGAGAATCTGCAGAGGTCAATAGTTCAGGCCCAGAAAGTAAAAATCCAGACCAAGATTTTGTGTCCTCCAAGCAGTTGAGTACTGTGGCTGTGACTTTAAACTCAACTTCCTGGTTGAAATAAAATCTCGGTGTGGATTTTTGCTTTCTGAACCTGAACTATCTGCCTCTGCTTACCTGAAAAAGCCATTTCAAAGCACGTCTAAGGTTTGCCAAAAGCTCAGTGGTAACCCAACTGGATTTTGTAGACAGTTAAGGCCAAGATGATGCTTTTTAGCTGAAATTAAAAGTAATATATGTGGCACAAATCTAACACTGCCCTTATCTCAAAACACCATACCTGATAGCTATAGCTGGTTTCCAGCAGCAAGACTGGGAATCTTTAATCTGAAGGAAGAATGGAGGTGCAAAATGCAAGGAAACAGCGAAAGACAACCTGCTTGCCTTCTAAAAAATGTTATCATTCAATGCTGACTTTCAGTACTTCGAAATAAAAAAATATCGCAGAGAACTATATTTCAATGTAGGATTTCTAACTCAGGAAAATTATATGGTCAATAGTTTTGCAAGGCACTAAAATCGTTATCTATCTAATCCGTGCATGAATCTTTACAGTCTCACTTTAGTGTTCACTTTATACTCTCCTTATCTTACTAGCCTCTGAAAAAACACTGTTCCTGCATCAGTCTGTACATACTCACTGTCATTATATGGTCTGTAGAGCATTATTATGTATTACTGTTCACCTGTGTTCTACTTAATCAAAGCTGTCTGTCTTCCTATCCTTTAAAGGAATTACTAATCAAATTTGAGCTCTGTGAACACTGTTTCTTAAGCTGTCCACAGTCATGTCCTCTAAAGAAATACAAGCAACAAGCACTAGAGATGTTTCACTGAGCCCCCTTTGCTGCAGTGAAGGATACTGGTCTAGACAAGTTCCCTCCTGTGGGCTTTGAAAGGAAAATGAAAGGAAAAGTGATTCATCCCCCTCCGCTCTCGCACAGTTTTAGCTGTGCAGCTGAAATTAAAATCAAACAACTGCGTAATAGGAACCATGAAAACTTCAACCAGCACATTACATGGTATCTCATTATTGCTGGGGTGTGCAAGCTTCGTTGTCTGGAAGTGTGTGGCTGCATATGCACGTGTGAGAGGTGCACATTCACAATGATAGACGCGTCACAGACCTGTCCTTCCCCAAAGTGCGGGTGGGGAGGGAGCAGTGAGTACCCCTCCACAATAATCATTTCTGTATGATTCTGGGAATGCTGTAAGGAGAGATCATCCCAGACACAGGTCAGAGGACATGGTCATTAGCAGCCTGCCAAGGTGTTCACCTGCAGGGGTGTGGCCTCCCTTGCCACCGCCGCTGACAACTGCAAGCCCCAGCATCATAAAGCTCTTACTGTCTCTTGCTGCTGCCACCCACCCCAAACACAGGCACGGGATTAACGCCCCAGCAGGTGAGAACACATCGCATGTGTGGGATGCCTGCGACAGATTAGGGTTTAATGCCGGATTTATAAACAAAACAGCAGTTTCGGGCAGGGGTGGGTGGGCAGAATGTGCCCCGCATGCCAGGACCCCACAAGGCGGCCGTCTCCTCTCCTGCAGTGCGGTTAGGAAGGCAACCTAATGCCAAGACCCAGCCAAGTCCTGTCACACGCATGATCAAGCCCTGTGTGACTCGCGTGACCCGCCAAAGTATGAGCATACTGGCCCGACAGGGAAAACTGTGCCAAAAAAGTCAATTAATTAAGTTATAGTTGCTCAGCTAGGATTAAATGTGCCCTCCCATGGTTGGCAAGCAGCGGGCAAAGGAAATGGCTCCACAGTCACTAATATTACCAGTGAAACTGTTTTCCAGCACCCTGCATTCACAGAGGGTTAGGGTTAGGGTTAGGGTTACCTTGGGAATGGTAGGTGGGAGCTGCCTGGGGGGTCGGGGAGTCTTCACCTCCCATGCAAGTGAGACCATCGTGGGAGCAGGGAGCACAGAAGAGTGATGAAAACTGATCCGTCCCGTCAAAGTGATGAAAGAGTGATTTTTCAAAGCAAACTCAAACAATGCATCTCGGACGGACGCCATGGTGACCTCATGCACTACAGTGACCTCATACACCACAGAGACCTCGTGCACCAGCCATGGTGTCCAGCTGAGAAGCCATGCCGTCTATATGGGAAGGAGGTTATACTATGCGGGCTGTGAAGAAGACCGATATTGGAGAAAATAAATAAATAAATGATATACAGTGCCTGCGGTGCCTGTGCTGTACTTGATTCAGACTGGGGGGGGTGGCATAAACCTGTCAACTAACTGAGGGCTTCACAGACATCAGAACAGAAAGACATCTGTCATGGGTGGTCGTAAAGCACCAGCCAGAGCTACAGCCCTAACCATGGCCTGTGGCCCACATATCGCCCCCTGCTGGTCTTCCCCTGCAGTGTGGTTTATGGGGCACTCGGGTGTGCGGAACACACCCAGTCATGGCAGAGAGACCAGACCAGATTCCCAGCCTTGTTGAGGGTACTTTTTATTTTTTTGCCAGAGGGCCGCCTTTCTGCCCCTCACCGCTCATCTGTCAAGTTGGCTGCCCTCACCACATCAAACGAGCCAGATCATTCAGATCCAAATGAGGACAAACACCCCCGGCACCCCGTTCCTCCCAGGACACGTCCCGCCAGGTGGCTGAAAGCCACAGAGACATACTGCACACGCTCAGTCAAAAATAAGTCTCTGGGAGCATTGTGTCCATTTGGAGCATGGCTGAGGGGCAGCATCACCCCACCCACTTGGTTCACACAGTCCTTGTTTGTGCCTTTATATGGCTGGATGTTTGCTGAAGAGAGTCAAAGGTACAGCAGCAGTTCCGGTCCTGGGAGTTGATGCCCGGAGACCTTTCCATTCCTTGGCCACTGCAGAGGGAGCTGGATACCATGAGCTATTCCGCTGAGCCTTCATTGTTTCTTGCGTGTGCTTCTGTGAAAACATTCAGCCTGGGACTACCCAGCATCCTCAGGACTGCCTGACCTTGCTCTGCAGGGCGGGGGTGGTTACAGGGCCCGTGACGGAAAGTCGGGAGGGGGCCCTGGAGCTTTGCTCATCAGCACAACCGAATCCAGCTGCTTAGGTCAAATATGCAGCAGCACAAACTAGCAAAACTCTGGTGAGATGAAATGAATAAAGGTAATCCAGGCTTAGAGCTCCAGCTAAATGTAAACATATTAGCATTTCCCTCATGTTTGCAGACCAAAATGCCAAACAGAGTCCCCTCACTGGGAGATGAACCTGGCCTTGACTGCCAGTCAGAACCCTCTACATGGGGGATGGGAGGTGGGGACAAAAAGCCCACAATGGACCCCATCACAGCCTCTGACCTGGTTTCCACACAGTAACTATGGCAAAGGGGGTGGGTCTTTCTCCCTATACACACTTTTTGCTAATTTGGTTCTGTAGCTCTAAAAAAGAACCATACATAACAATAATTCTCCAGAAACCCCCACAGCCAAAAGTAATTTATCCTCCCTTGTAAGGTTTATATATTACACCTTGTCGCGTCACGTCACACAGGTGAAGAGCCCAGCTGTGACGTGTGGGGTTACATGCCAGGCGATGAGGACGCTTGTGAAACAGCCCCCCCCCCCCCCCACCCCGGGTCTTCCCTAATGGGTCGGACGACCTTGCCGACGGCTGAAGCGCCTGTTGAGATTGAACGTCATTAGTGTCAGTTTAGAGGGTCGTTGGAGTGACGGAGTGGAGAGAAACCGATGGCGTCGGCTGGTTGATGCCCGTGGGGCGGGGGGGTCACCAAGGCATTTTCAGCCCCTCAGTGGTGTCATTCACTGCATGCAGCCAAACACTCACCACTAGGGGGCTGGGCTGTGGGGTGGCTCTGTTTACCAATCCTAGATGTGCAGACACCATAGAAGTGGCTGCGTAACCCATCTCTCCCTGCTGTGAGGACAGCCTCAGGTCCTGTAGCTTACACCCCCCCCCCCCCCACCACACACATACACACACACACGCACACACACATGTTTATAATTATATATATCTGGGGACTCTCCAAGACTTTTGGGATTTTTAGTTTTTTCATTGCAATCACAGAGCTTTGTGAGGAGCTGAAAAATGGTCCCCACAACACCAACATAACAGGTTTTTTATCATATTGTGGGTGGAATTTGGTCCCCACAACGTAATAGAAACCTAATCCACACACATAAACACACACACACACACAGACACAGAAACACACACACACACACACACACTGGCACATTGACACTGACACTTGCAGATGCTCAGACACATAATCACACACAGCTACAGTGTTTCACAGACTGCAAATTAAAAGGGTACAGAAAAATTACGCACACGAACATATCTACACTGCCAGTGGTTGTAAATCCCTAGAATAATCTGAAATACAGTAGAATATATTTCACTTATATTTCATCAATGTTTGGATCTCACTGTATCCTGACAAATCCGTCATGAGTGACACCTGCCACACATCCCATCAGGCACCTACAGGGGTGTGGGTGGGAGCCGCAGCTATCAGCCACATCAAAATGAATGTTAATGGGAAGTTGCAGGGAGACAGCGATGTGAAAGTGCATGCACATGCACACGTGTGTGTGTGTGTGTATGTGTGTGTGTGTGTGCTTGTGCATGTGTGCGTGCGATTGTGGTTGTGTGTGTGCGTGTGTGTGCGCGCGTGGGTCCATGTGTGTGTGCGCGAGCCACCTCTCCACTCACTCGTATTTCCCCGGAATAATGGCAGCACTGCTCTGTGCAGGTTGGCAGTTTCCATTGTAATTACTATGATGAACTTGGCACAGGGACGTGGTTAACATCCCCGGCCACAGCAGAGCGCCCCCCCTCCCCCCCGCGCTGGTCTGCCGTCTCCCACCAGCACGAAAAGATCCCACACATGACCACCATGATGGTTTTGACATTTAGGGAAGGAATAATATTTTAATAACTATATACTCTAGTTACATAGCACATATTCATCACACAAGACTTCTGATTAAACAGAATTTAAAACCAGCATGATAAAAATCTACTTTTTTTTAATAGCCAATCTCACTGTTTACTTGATAATATAATTAATTAATATTATAATGCTATTATTTCACAATAGATTTTTTAGGAAACAACGAATAATGACTATTGTATATCAACACATAATGTATTTTGAGCCCTTGTGCACAAATGGCTGCCACACAGGCATCCAACTGGGGTCCCATTAGAAGACGATGAGCCCCCACAAACTCCCTGCCCACCAGCTGTCCTCAGGTACCTATTCCAACAGCCTCCCTGGTCATTTCTCTTCATGGCCTCAGTGCTCGAATCTCCAGATCACCCAAACATCATTTCAGCCTTGTGCCACAAGCTGGAGTGCAGGGGAACTTCCAGCATAGCTGCTACAGACAGCTAATCAATTTGGATGGAAAGGTAAGGCTGACTGAAAACTAGCCGATGCGTAACCAGGTAGAAATCGAATGTCGTATCACTGTCAAGTTCAGCCAAATAATGGGGAAACACACAGTACCTGAAGGACTCCTGTCAGGAGTTGGTAAAAATGGTACCAATGGAAGAGATACTTCACTCTGAGGCACCACCGACATGTAACCCTGACAATCAATGGCCACAGTGGGAACCGGCCAGGCTGAGGACTCATGTGAACACTAGGTGAGGCCACCAGCCATTGGAAAATATCTATCATTATTCAACGCCAAGAAATCGTGTGTTAAGCCAATACATGGCTACCCAGCAATGCCAGCTGTACAGAGGTGCCACACAGCATCATGGCAGAATTGTGACAATGTTTCCCAGTATATATCATAGACCCAAGTCACGCTGAAGTAGCATGGAGTTGACGGGCGACAGTCCAGCCATCCGCAGCATGGCAGGGCACCGGCTGGTGGCTCCCTTCCTTTGGCTTCCTGTGGCAAACACAGGCCCAGCTGCATCCAAACATTCACTCTGGACTTCAGAAATCCCAACCTAACCCTTTAAATCTTTGCTACTCCAGATAAATCTTCCCACCAGCTACGGGTATTTCTGCGCTGGAGGGAATGCTAAAGCCATAAAGCCAAATCCACTGCAAGATCCCCCCACCACACACACACACACACACACACACACACACACACACATACATGCACACCCAAACCTCACATGCACAGGGGCAGCTGTGGATCCAAGCTACAGTCGCACTGACGACAATGGATCTGTTTTGGCCATCAAATTTCTCACGCCCAGATGGTTTTGTCCACCTGAAGCATGTGGTAATGGAAGGGTGGAGCCCACAGTTAGGGTAGAGGAGGGTTCGGGACTCACCAGGTCTCTTCTCAAGCCTCCGCCCGCGGTTACTGCACAGCCGCACCTTGGAAATCAAAACCAGAATCTGCTTCTGGCAAAGAGACTTGTTGCTCTTGGGGCATGGCTTGCGTTTGTTGGACACCTGCCGGTTGGCCTGTGGGTCCTTCACCTCTCTCCGCTGGCGGATCAGGGAACTGGCAAGGGCAGCCATGGCGACCCCCTCAGACACCCTCGCCCGTCCTGGGCGAGCAGTGAGGGGCCGCTTGAGGAGCTGGTGGGTCGCGTTAGTCAGCCGTTATCCCCCCACCGTGCGGTGTGGGGTGGTGGGCTCTAGTGTCCCTGGTTGGGGTCGGAAGGTGGCAGGACTCTTTTGTTGCTTGATGATCAGGGGGTGTGGCCTAAGGCATAACCACTCCCCTTAAGCACCACCCCCCAGCAGCAAAACCATACAAAGGAGTAGGGGGAAAAGGAAACCCATGAGTAAGTCACATGATTGAAGCAAAACAAAGAGTCCCAAAAAGGTATGTCAACAGTCAGGTCAGGAGTGGAGACAATGTTTCCAACAGTTAAGTCCAGCTGCCTCAAGGTCTCTCCAGCTTCCTTGGTAAAGTTGGGAAGTGTAGTCGTTAAAGGGATTTAGAGAACAGGCTCTGTGCAAGAAGTCCAGCCAATCAGGTGAGAGTGAAGGTAATAGGCTGCCACTTTATCCCAGAGTTGCCAGAGTTACCAAGACACTTTAAATAAAGGGGAGGGGGGGGCATAAAAAGGTCCGATTTCCTTTCTCTTCCAAACTTTCTGTGCCCCCCCGCTCCTCCTTTCCTCCAACCCTCCCTCGCCCCGAAAAACTGAGCGAAGTAGAGAAAAAAAGAAATGGCAAGAAAATTCAGCCCAGGGTTGAGCTTCGAAGCAAGAGGCTGGCAGAGAGGGGGGGCTACAAACGGGAAGCGAAGGCAGAGGTGCCTGGTCCACCCCACCAGGCACACCCCCCACCCTGGAGCCCGGCCTTCACTTACCCCAACACAGGGCGTTTGTAAATTCCAGCGGCCGGCAGAGACAGAGGTGACATTCATGAGCGGCTGGCACGGGGGGTGGCGAGAGCGGCACCGCCTGCACACAGATGCAGGGGGCAGAGGCAGCGGGTAGATAACTCTCTCCGGTGAGTTCCCAGAGGCATCCAGCCGTCCTTCAGAGGGGGAGAAAGAGCGACTGGTGAAAGGAGTGCAGGCGGAGGACAGGGATTCGGACGGAGGGACTGGAGAGAAGTGGAGTGGAGGATGAGTGGGTGCCGCAAGCTGGAGGGGACGGTGGTGGCTCCTCTCACCTGCGCTATGCGTGCAGCTCCTGGGTCCTCACACTCTGCTCTCCATGTCGCCTTCAGAAGCAGCAGCAGAGCGACGGAGCCAGAGTGTGTGTGCGTGTGTGTGTGTGTGTGTGCGCGCGTGTCTTCAGAGCCGGGACGCTCTCCACTCCGCTGTCCGTGCACACGCATGTGCATGTGTGTGTGAGTGTGTGTGACTCCCCTCCGCGCCGCTCAGTGTGTCACAGAGCAGCAGAAACATGCTTTACATGCTCCTGCTCCCTTCTCTGCTCCCTCTCTCTCCCTCCCTCCCTCCCTCTCTCTCTCTCTCTCTTTGTAAACCCTCCCCTGTCTCCCTCCTCTGTCACTCAGAACCCCTCCCTCTTTCACTATCACTCACCATTCCTCTCTTTCCACATCCTCACTCCCTTTTCTCATTCATCCCTTCTTTTCTGTTTCCCTCTCTTTATTCCCACTCGTCTACCATCTCCCCCTCCCCTCACCCTCAAGCACCCCCACCTCCATTAAAAAAAAGATGAAATGCTCTTGATGTTGGCTTAAAGCGACACACTGCCTGCGACAGTCAGATGGTGTGTGCCGGAATCGCCCTGCGCAGTGACAGGCGAGGTGAGGGGGCTGCAACACAGACACACACACACACACACCCACGCACACACACACACACACGCACACACACACACACACACACACACAGGAAAAACTCCCTATTCACAAGAATATCCTCTCACCCAGTAGAAAAATTCCCAAAATACGTCGTGCAGAGTGTTAATATACCAGGGAATTAGGGACCATGGGAAATGCCTCTGTACTGTGAGGGGCTGCTTCGAGTGTAGGATGATCATTTATAAAAGTCATTATATAATTATCGTTAGTTTTATTCAATAATAATAATAGCATTATTAATAATAACACACACACACATTAATAACATACACACACACAAATACACCTCCACATACAGACACACACATGCACATACGTTTGTACTCATATCTTTGTGGGGACTCTCCATTCAGTTCTATGGGAAAAACCCTAATTCCAACAATGATGACCTTAGCCCCTACCCAGCCCTAACCTTAATTATCTTTTAATAATCTTTTGCTATTTTTAGTTTTTTGACTGCAGTCACATTTTTTTATAAAACTGAGTTTCCCCGTATGGGTCCCCACAATGTCATGAAGGTTTTCATCATATCATGGGGACATTTGGTCCCCACAATGTATTATATGCATAACCTACACACAAACACCGTAGGCGATTTCGAGAAACCAGTTCATCTAACTGTATGTCTTTGGACTGTAACTGGAGTATCCAATCTAAACCCACACCACAAAGAGAGAACACATACACAGAGCAGTGGTGTATTATCATTATTATTATTATCCATCCATTTTCCAACCCGCTTATCCTACTGGGTCGTGGGGGTTCCGGAGCCTATCCGGGCACGAGGCAGGGAATAACCCTGGATGGGGGGCCAGCCCATCGCAGGGCACATACACACACCAGTCACTCACACATGCACACCTATGGGCAAGTTAGGAACTTCAATCAGCCTCAGCATGTCTTCGGACTGTGGGGGGAAACAGGAGTACCCGGAAGAAACCCCACGACGACACGGGGAGAACATGCAAACGCCACACACACGAAACCCAGGCGGAGACCGGAACCCAAGTCCCAGAGGTGTGAGGCAAATTATTATTATTATTATTATTATTATTATTATTAACAACACACAGGAAGAAGAGGAAGACATCAGGCAGGCATCAAGTGATAATGACACAACAGGGTTATAGAGTGACACATATTCAGTCAAGCACAAAATTATATAACGCGAATCACTACAGCTGGCCTTGCCATGTACACGCAGTCAACTAATTAGCTTAGTAGCTTGTATTTATGTTATTATTTTTAAAAATCCCTTTCACTGCCAATTTTCTTGTTTGTTTGATGAGAAGAGAAGGGGTTTTCCCTTAATGTGGTTTTGTGGACTGGTGTAACCCTCTCTCACTCATTCACTCTGTTGGAGTCACCCCCCCTGCTGATCGTGTATGGCCACTGCAGGGTTATAACAATGACCGAGAGGCAACCCTTATTGAAAAAACTGAGGCGTACTAAAACACAACTGGTGAAAGACACAAGGGCAGAAGGTTCCAGTGCTTAAACAGATGACCTGAAGCCCTAGGAAGGACACTGCTATTGTACCCTTGAGTAAGGCATACACTCTGGATTGCTGGTCACTTTGTTAAAAATATATAATAATAATCAGATGACCCACTAAAGATACAGCGAATCACAGCTGCAACAGAACCTGACACGGCTATGTACCTACACACCTGCTTAGCTAAACACACGCTGGCGTGACTGAGCCACCCGGTTCGAGGGAATCCCTGCATGTGGCAGAGGCCAAGGGCTGAATAATTCATTAAAAAGCACATAAGTCAGACACTTCACAGGGAGTTTTACCAACCTCCTCAAACCAGCATCCCTGCCCTCCCCTCCACACAGGGACGCCATGAGGCATCCTGGAGCCCCTATGCCCCCTTGTCGACCAGGGGAGAGGGGTCCCCTTGGTAGATTTGGCTGATATACCGCGCTGTGAGGACGGCCCTGGCTCAGCTAACGTCACTGATCACGTCAAACACAGCATCCTGATGTGCTGCAAGGGAGCTGCCCGTCTCCCTGTCTGCACCCACTTCACTTTGTGGCAACTGCTCACGTCCTCAAACGCCACACCGAAGGCGGCAAACGTGTTCAGTCAGTGAGGCGCAAACTGCAGGCATGAGCGATGTAATGTGAGGAGGATATAAGCGGGGGGGGGGTGGGTGCGAGGGCAGTAGTGTCATTTCCTGCCCCACGTCCGGCTCCTATCTCAAGCCAGGCATGACGTGACACTATTATTCTCATCTTTTGATGCAATTGTGCTCAATGGGGCACCTGCAGACCCCCCTGACACCCCTGCCTCATTCTATCATTCTGTTTCTCCTTCCTCTCGCTGACCCCCCCTGCACAAATGACAGGGGCCCTTTGACTCCCTCCATTACATAACAGTGCGCAGCACCGGGTTTTGGCCCGATGCATTTATACTGACCGCATTTCCTCCCCCTACAGCAGCACGCCAGTATCCATAGCAGGTGGGGCTGCAGCTGATCCCTAATTAAAATTTATTCCGATACGTTTAGACGGCGATTGTGTAGCATGTGGGCTTCGCACATCCTGAAGTATGTTTTACTGGGGCAGCGTGACAGCTAGTTTGTCACGAGCTGGCAAAGCAGGCTGGATGCACCACAGCACGCACACACCGAGCTGGGGGACACTGAGCCTCGGTGGGAGAAGTTAACACAGCACTTGATCTTCCCCCACATCAGAGAGAGGAAGATAGCCCCCCCCCCGGCCACACATGCCCATACTGAGCTACGCAGGGTAGCCGGGAGAGTGCCTTATCTTTAGCACACTTCCCATGAATACAGAGGATGCAGAGAGCAGCAGGGCTGGGGGAGAATCGATAAGCAAGGACTGGAGAGAATTATATGAGCATGGTAAAACGTGGTATCTACCTCTTACCTACCTGATGAGATGCACTGAGAAGCCAGTGCAACTAGCATCAGTAGGTAACAAGTTACTGTTAAGCTAAGGGTCAGACTTGAGGATTTATCTGGGGATGAACACATACAAAGATAGCCATGAAAATGTGGAATAAGTGCTGTCTACAAACAACCAGGGTGGTATGGGACAGACTGGGAGGGTTACACAGTGCTGTCAGGGTGCTATGGGACAGACTGGGAGGGTTACACAGTGCTGTC
>JABFEA020000002.1:17872033-17882445 GCA_019775915.2 Cyphomyrus plagiostoma
CCCCCCTCCACATCACAAGCACCCACCCTCCCATCTTCTCCGTCTCCCCGCCCGCCTCACCCCCCCCCCCCCCCCCCCCAAAAAAAGGGGATGCCCGTAAGACAGGCAGGTAAATCACTTCCCCCTCTGGTAACAGTAGGTTTATCCTGGTGCCTTCTGGCAATATAAAACATAGTCAGAACCCCAGAAGCACCGCCCAACCTACCCTCAAACACAGCCATTTGGAGATTCATTGAGGTCTGATGCTGTGATTGGCCACCAACCACCAACCTGCACAGCTCCTTAACTCCCCAGCAAAGCCCTCGCTGGACCGGCCTATCGGGCCAAGTCAGTTATTTGCTTCAGCTTCCAGATCAGCTCTCTTGCTCCAAAATTCCCAAACAAAGCCTCTAACTGGCCCTTCACTGCAGTGTCTGAGGGCTGCTGGCGAAGATGGTGTGTGTGTGGGGGGGGGGGCGCTACCTGCTAGCATCGACGAGTCGTGCCAGCCAATCACGGGGCGGCGGCGACATGTGTATGCGGCGAGTGGTAATAGAGGATTCAATTAGACTAATGGGCCAGAGCGAATCGGGAAGGAGGAGAAGTAGATGCAGGGAGCAGGCAGGGGAGAGGGGAAGGGGCATCCAACAACATCCAGCAGGCAGAAGGAGACAGCCCTCCATCTCAGGAGGGGAGGGAATTGACACGCCCAGCCAGGTGAGGGTGAGGGCAGGTGTAGTCTTTTAACGCACAATAGTAAATCCATTTAACAGAGCCTATTACCTGTTAGGAAAGTGGTGAGGGTGAGGGGAGTCAATTTCTCAAAATGAATTTGGTTGAGCGGCTCTTGTAGGGGGTAGCAAGAAGAGTTTTGCTCTGTGATAAAGCATTATTGACTTCAAACTATAAATAGAAAGGCCCCCCAGGTCTACTGAAAAATGTCTCTGTGCCTTTGGAAGGGGTCACTCATCAAAGCGATGGGCGGATGTGCTTCTATTTATTTTGGTCATTTTAATCGCATCATTTTCAAAGAGTTCCATAAAAATCTTTACTATTGCTATCAGAGTAAATGATCCGGGTGATGCTGCAGGGACCAACGCCTATACAGACACATCTCAGTGATGTAGATTCTGAAACAGAATCTATATTAGAAGCCTAGATTGGAAAACTAATTGCCAGCCTTACTAACGAGGTTACAGGTTGAGTGCAAGTTTTAGTGTTTTTAGTTTTTTGATTACTGAAACGCAAATATAGCAAATGTATTCATCACATTGTGGGGACAAAGTATATTTAGACCACACACACACTCACACATTACACACACACACCAGACCACCTTCTTCCACTGCTCCAAGGTCCAGTTCTAATGCTCACATACCCATTGAAAGTGTTTTGACACATTTCTGTCACAGCCAGCAATTTGTGTTATAGTAGCTCTCCTGTGGGATTGGAGCAGCAGACTAGCCTTCACTCCCAAAGCCCATCAGTGGGCCTTGGGGCTCATCACCCTGTGGCCAGTTCCTCAGATCACTTCCTTAGACCACTTTTGGTAGGTGCTGACCGCTATGTACCAGGAACATCACACAGAAATTCATTGACCCAGTCATCTAGCCTTTACAATTTTGCCGTTGTCAAAGTGGCTCAGATCTTTACACTTTTTTTTGTACTTCCAACATAACAAATTCAAGATCTGACTCTTCAATATATATATTGATAATTGACTAATATATAATGGTACCTCTGGCAGATGCCACTGTAACAAGATAATCAATGTTATTCAGTGTTTAAAATGTTATGAGTGATCATTATTTATATACACACAGCTTTTTTTTAAAATATTTTGTATTCATTGAGACATACTAAGCTTCACATTGCAATATTTTCAAAACAAACAAAGCAGTTGAACATTTACTCAAAATAAAGTACAGCCAGATAGAACATATCAACTAACAGAGTCTGTCAGAGTAGTTGGTGGTATTGCCTTGACTAGGGTGACAATGGGCCGGAAACTTTCTAGAAACTCCATGGGAAACTAAGCTAGGGAATTGTGGAAATATTCAAACAGGGATATACAAACTTTTTTGAATTCCCATACAGTATATGCCTGTTAATTCCCATATATTTCAATTAATTCATGGAAAGTTTCCAACATTAAAAATGCCCAGAATTTTGCAACCCTAACCCTGACACAAAACATTGCTGATTATTACTTGTTTTTGCTCGGTTTAGTCTCCATGGAATCCAAAATATTTCTAAATGGCAAAAAATGCTTATCTTTTCATAACCAGTTCTTATTTGTTTTACTCATCTTTTCTCATGTTTTCCCTCAAAGCAAGGAGGTACATCTAATTTCCTGTGCTCCCAGTGTTTTCACGCTAACTGCCAGTTCCCGATGACCCACGAATTAAATCGCATTAATCAACCTTTTCAGAATCTCATTGTTTTTCCTAGATGCAAACATTTTCCAGAAGACTTAATTGAATGATTACACTGACATCTTCCTTTTGCACAATAAAATAAAATGAACAAAATTAATGTTGTTATTTACAGTATATGTATGGGATTAGCTACAATCAACAAGAACAGTACAAAGCAAAATATTTCAACTCTTGGTTCTTTCACTTAGAGCATACCAATTCCTTGCCCATAAAACAAGGAAAATGGGCAAACAGCCTAATGGCTGAAGTCACTTGCAGTTAAATTCCCATTTGTGCTATTTTGCTGTTTTAGTATCTGAGATATGTGTACATGGTCACATGGCAATATTGTGAAGTCCCCCCCCCCCCCCCGCATTCGTGTCCGATAACACCACCACTGCTTACTCATAAGTTTCAAGTTCAGCCTTACTGCTGCTTCAAGCATTCACATCAATAACATATATTTATAAATGTTTTAAAAAGGTGTGTTTTTATTCATTTTAAAAATGGTTTAAATTTAACTAGTATGACCAACATGTTTTATTAAATTATCAATATATATTCAGCTTGAATGCTATATGTTTTATTGATTATAACCGTATATTTAACGCAATAAGAACTGTTTTACTGACGGTTTTTTTAGATAATGTATTTTTAGCTCTTCAGCCAGCTGAACTTCCAGCGGGGCTGCATGACATTTACGGTTCATTTATTGTATGGCTTTGTTTCAGGTGTTTAATGTAAAATAATTAAATATGTTGTAATTTACTCAGTTCAGTTCCAGTCGACTTCTTATAATGCTTGTCCCATTCCCACCCGGAAAGGAAAAATAGGCCTACGTTTCGTTTGACTATGCTTATTTTAAGCTAAAGAACAAAGACAAACCTGTAGGCTATGTTCAACATTTAATGTTTAAAACAGGCTACATTTTTGCACAATTTTAGGCTAGAAATGCATATGCTGCCAGGCCAAAAAAAAAGTCATGATTTGAATTTTTCGCTGGACGCCTTTAGCTTTGATTATGGTGCACATTTGTCATGGCGTTGTTTCCACAAGCTTATGCAACATCTCACCCTTTTACTTTCATCCAAATCTGCATTCATTTCTCACCATGATTCTGTATTGACAAGTGAGTCAAGAGAGAACCCCCATGAAGCCTCCTTCAGCACATCCCAAAGACCTTCAATGAGGTTAAGGTCATAACTCTGAGGTGACCAAGTCATGCGTGAAAATGATTCCTTATGCTCCCTGAACCACTCTTTGACAGTTCGAACGAATGAATCTTGGCATTCTTGTCCCGGAATATGCCCATGCCAACAGGGAAGAAAAAAATCCATTCATGATGGATGGAGGTATAATCTGGCAATTCAGTAGATTCAGGTACTCATCTGAATTCACTTTATTGCTATTGCATAATGTTGCTGAGCTGTAATAATGATCCAGTCATTGGTTCTTAAGTATTTGCTGATGTAAAATCAACTGGAAACTTTTTTTTTGGCGGGACAGTGTATGTCACTGTGTGATTGTTGTATTATTTGTATATTTGTTGATCTTTGATGTTTCATGGCTTTGTTGCATTTGATGGCAAGTTCTATTGCAATTGCTTATAATCAAAAGGACTCCCAAATATCTGATTTCCCCATACTTATTTCAATCGTAAGTAGCTATATAGTTTTATGTTTACCCTTCGTGGCTCTGCCATCATTAGCTGAGCACTCAGAAGGGTGAAGAAGGACTCCCAAAGTTCCAGGATAGGCTTGGCTACAAACCAAATTAAGCATACTAGTTTTTCTTTTATTCGGTTAAATTTGTAATGTAACTTTCTATTCGCTCACGAACATAAATAATAGTTTGAGTAGAGCAATACTTATTTTATTTCCCTTTCCCACTTTTGCAAACATATCACTCACTTTCTGCCCACTCCCACATTCCAAAAGGGAAATTTGTCCCGCGCCACATTCTATAGCCGCAGGTCAAGTGGGAAGGTAGACCTTAGCTTTGGTGGAATCCTGCTGTTGCAGTAGATGGTCTGTCGTGTGGTTTCACTTCATGCACGAACAGATCCGTTTCTTCTACAGGGAAGCGTTCTTTTCTACTACCTGCCAAATCCACTGTCATAATAGCAATCCACCAAGTGCAAGCACTCCTGGCTATTAAAGGAGATAACACTCTCATTGGTTTATAGCATGTTACGCCCCAAACACACCCATGACTATGCCTGGCACAGGTATTTCTCAAACGTTAAACTAGCAAACGTCGGTTTAGAGGGAAAAAAATTTAAAGGATCTGTGAAATACTTTTAATGTTACTGTGCTCACAAGATTAAGTGTTTTCTCTAGCTGCTGTTTCCTTCCTTTGCTGCCACACAGTGCTGCTGCTTAATTTTTGGGGAAATCTGTCTGAAAATGAAATAAGGTGTAGATCTTCATCCATATAATATTTTTGTGAAGCAGTAATGAGATTCATCAAATACATTTTAACTTATCACACCACAAGGTCAAATGTCATCTTTGTTACACTAAGTGGCATCACGTCAATTTTGAAGCAATCTCTCTCAAAATTTAAACAGTTCCAGCTTGTCATCCATACAATGTCACTTTAAAGTTTGAAAAAGATGCAACAAACAATTTTTGAGTTATTATCTTAAGCACACCATCTGCAGTGGTGGACCAGTGATAAAACCATGTATATTCCCCATACTCCGGGGAATACAAATACAAGCTGGGTGGCAACTCTACCAGAAATGTCAAACCCATTGCCTTGAACGAGCAGTCAGGCAGTCAGAGAAAATCCAAGAAACAAAGTGTACTGTCAGCATGTTCTTGTGTTACACCCTCTGACAAAAAAAGTGTTTTTTTTTTAATGATTTATTATTAAATAATATTATTAAAATTATATTTCAATTTGCAGACAATTTGTTGTCTTTTTTCATATTCTAAATCTGATTTACAGAATTCCTAAGAGAATTTCAAGCAAAAATGGCACTTTGGAGTAAAGAAATAATTATTAGAATTATACCGTAATATATATCCATACCGGGTAATATGAAAAAAAATTAGATAAAATATTTGACCATATAGCCTAAAAGCATAAAATTTTGTTTAAACACAGATATCAAAGGCATTCTGAGGCAAAGTCACCTGGCGAGCTCTAAGCTTGTCAACCATTTCAATCAATGTCTCATGAATAACACATTCAGTCTTCTATTTTCTCTTGGCTAATATACATCAAATCACATGGGCCAGCCTTGTATCCCTGTGTCCCTGGCCCCCTGTACCCATAACGCATGGATCGGTTTGCCATCCCAACTAAAGCAAATCTTACAATCCGATCTGAACAGTGTTCAGCAAAAGCGACAACAGCAATAAATCAGGGATGGAAATTAATAATTAAATGTTCAGGATAATCAGTATAAAGGTTAATAATCCAACCTCTATAAAGCAGATGAGTCATACATGTGCCATAAATTTGTGACGTTGCAGGATGTTAAAGCAAATTAGCTAAGTGGGTTTGAACGTCTTTGGGGGGCTTCAAATAATAAGACACAAATGTAGCAGGAGATAAAATTGGATGTTTCCCCAGCCAGATCCTGGAGGGGGGCTTTGCATTCTGGTGTTCTTTTCCAATCACATTCCTCACAATGGCCTACAGCACATGGAATAAAGGAGCATGAAGATCATTAGTGATTCTGTGCACAGCAAGAATCCCACCGCCCCACTCTCGCCGCCTGACAGGAAACTCCACCATCCCGTACTGCAGGCGATCACGTGATATTCCAAGAGGGGTAATGAGTCGTACGCTCACCCCCCTGTCCTCCACCAAAACGGGGCAGCACGCTGTTTCATTTCCTCTGGGAATCCACAGTCACACAGAGTCATTCAGGCTTGTCGGAATAATCGGCTGGGTGACCCCGAGCAAACCTGAGGGGCCAGGCTAGCTCCTGTATCCGGAGTGGCCGCCCATCTGCCCCACAACCGCCTTTGTGTCAGCAGACGCCTGCCATGTTCACACCTGGGCAAAGACATGGCACCTAAGAGAGACTGCCACAGGCTGGCAGCCAGGCTCTCTGGCCACGATCTGCACAGGGAGGGTCTGCCCCAACCCTTACCCATTCCGGTGCAGCCAGGTGAGCTCACCAGGAAAGGCGCAGGGCATTCCTTTAAAAGTGTCTGCCGTTTGAAAGCACACCCCCGCTGGGTTTGTTGGTTGGTTACCAACGTTAGAGTATCCAACTGTCAAATTCATTGCTGTCATTTTTCTTACTTCAGACACCTTTATGGGGTGTGGGGGTGCATGCATGTGACAGTCTACACATAACAGATACACACTACCCCCCCAAACATACACACACACAGTATGCTCACACAGCCTGCTGACAGTCTGGAAAGGGAGATGAACATTTTAAATTTACTGTATGACTTACTGTAAAATGTAGTGTAGGGCAGGGGGCAATCAACATGATGAATTCTAACAGATATTTTGATCAAAATGCAATGATTACTACGAACATGGTATTTAAAACTGTAACATAGCAAGGCCTGAAAATACTTTAAAAAATATTTTATCACAATATATATTTTCTTATCATTAAATATCGATAATAATTATAATAATAAATACAATTATTGAAATAAGTAATTATTTCAAGGCTCAAATTTTGCTGACAATTCCCTTAGAATCCCCCTTAAACAGATTCAGAACACGAGAAACTTGACAAAGGGAACAGACCACAAACTGAAGTCTAATTTTCTAAGTAGACTTAAACCCTACAAAAATCAACTTTCTGTTGATGGATGTAATACTGCAGAATGCAGACAGTTGTTGTTTGTTTGTTTTTTTTCTTTGACTGCCTCACTGCTCACTCAAAGGAACATATTTTACATTGCTGGTAGAGTTGTCAAACATCCCATAGTGAAAAATGAAATACTACATTATGTGATTTGTCCCTGTATTTATTCAGATTAAAAATGGAAACCCTAATTGCTGGTGTTTGTGACTTATGTTCCACTGAATGGCAGTGCTTCAATTGCTGAAATAAGTTTGTAGTATTTGCAGTTTATTTAGCATAAGTTACCAGCAGATTTTATACGCAGTACCAAAGCATCACCACAACACCAATGCCTTTTTTTTACCTTGTTTATCCACAATACATTTTTAAAAGATGCTGTGGCTGTTGAAGTTTCCTCTGAGCGAACGCTTATATCATGATATTACTAAAACAGGATTCTGCTTACCTTGCTGTGTGTTTGTTGGGTGTAGGTTGAGAGACTTTGGAATGGTGTTTGTTTCTGTGATGTCATAGGCTTATGTATGATATTAAGCAATGTTTCTTATCAACAATTTCATAGAAATTTTCTTAGTTAATATACTGATTATGTTACAGACCCCTACTGTATAGTTTTTTTTGTTTGCCACACACACAGACGAGTCTATGGGCATGTTTGTCTGCGTATGGACAGGTTGACGAGCCTTGGTGTCATGTTCATGCTGTATTTACTGCGATCGTAACTTGCTTAGTGCACTACTGTGATTTACTGTACTCGCTAAGCATAATCTACAGCCCAATTAACACTACTGTTCTGATTAGATCATACACATCATGATTAGATCATTTTAGAAAATACACCATATAGTATATTGCACGAGGGTGATTATATTGTACTCACTGTATGACACAACACTATTGTGATCATTACTGTAAGATACTACAATTGTGATCATAACACATTCACTGTCTAAGTATGATACTGTATTCCTGTGATCACAGTGCAATTATTACATAACACATCCTTAATGTGATCATACCATAATGCTGTAATATATCCTCATCTGTGATACTGTTATGTCCATACTGTACAATATTGTACTTTTATGATCATACAATATTTGTGATATTGTACTATATTATGCTTATTATATAATTCTGTACTACTGTGGTCATATAAAAACACTTTATTAATCTCTAAGGGGACATTAAGGTACATACAATGTAAGTATGAGACGGCATTACCCAGTAATGCCACCTAAAACATATCTATTGTATAAAATGCTATACTACTGTGTTCTTTCTGGGAAATACACTGTACTACTTACTGTTATGATGCTGCACTATTTGTATTACACTGTTCTTCTGTGATCACAGCGTATTCCCACTTCCTCCACTTTGGAGAAACACTCTCACATTAACAGTTTGCCTCGCCATACATGCAATGACTGCTCTACTTATAATTACTGATTTTAACATATTTCCTGCTGCCACTTCTTCATGCTGCCCCCGTTTCGCTCTAGCACCACAAACACGCTTGGGTCGCTGTCGGCACTGACCTCAACTCACACTGCAGCCACAACGGACAGCAGCAAACACGTGCTGCGTTGCTCTGTTTCATGGGGACACTGTTTCAGCCAACAGGAAATGACACGCCAACTGAACCGCATCTACTATCACACAGAGAGCTTTCTGGTTTCCATTAACATCTAGCAGCATCTGCACTGTATAAAAGCTCTTAAAACAATTGGTAACGCTTTACATGAACCGCACTTTCATAATGAATTCATAGAACATTCACAAGCAGCATATAAGTGTACTTAATTATCCTATCATGCATTATCAGATTTAATATATTAATAACAAATATTGTGTAGTAGTACAATTATAATTTTGTTATTATCATATAATGATTGTTATTAATGTACATTAAAGCTGTTAAGGTATACTTACGTGTTGCTTATGAATGTTACATGAATGCATTTTAAAGGTGCATTGAATTTCCTATTAATGCATTATAAGGCAATATGAAGTTAATGTAAAAGATCACCAAACAGTTAATGGATATTCAATTATGAGAACCATCCTTCAGGAATAAAAAAATACATTTAAATGCTCTATTAAAGGGCTCACTTACCCATCAAGCATTTGTTTTTGCCATCAGGAGCTGATTTAGAAGAAAAGAGATGAGTGGAAAACCTGTAGCTCAGGTGGACAAGCTTCCAGAGTATTCCACAGCCATCTCAAATGCTCCTGTCACCAGTAAGGATTTGTTTTCTGATTTGCACAGCAAATATCTGCATAAATGGGTGTGCACTCTGCTACTCAGGACACTGCCTCTGACCGCATGTCAGCAGATGTGCGATATCACAACCTCCAGGTTAAAAGAAGACCCCCCCACACACAAGACCCCTTTCATAACTGTCTAGTTTCTCAGTCTCAGATTCCCATGATTCCTTGGTGTTATGAAAAGTGTCCTTTACATGACAAATGACAAATGACAAATTCTCCTCGGGAATTGTAGCACTGCTCCTTTCAAGAAGACAGCAACAAGGAGCCTTGTTTTAATACTAATAAAAGCAGAATATGTAGGCCATACATTGCCTCCACAGTACACAGAACAGCATGTGACCTGGCTGAATTTGGGTAGATTCTCCTCTGAGGGTATCTTGCCTCCAGTAGATGGCTCTGTGTTCCCAACCCAAGGCATGGGTCAGGTAGGGAGCTACTTCTCACACACATGCCCCCCACCTTCCAATAAGTGGCAGTAAATGCCTTTAAATCATAGGGAATCAGTATCAAAGCTTCACAGAGCTGCAGCTGCTGTTGGAGGGGGGGGGTTTCTCCAAATTCCACCCATGGGAACCTGTCATTTTCAAACCGTGATGATATTCTGATGGAATGAGAAAAGCAAGCTGATACATGCCTCCATTTACTTCACATCAAATAAAAAAATAAATGCTGAGGGAAGCGAATATTTATCTTCACATCTAAGAGCAGGAATGCACCTTCAGCCAGCACTTACACTCGCACTACTAATCCGTAACAGTGATCCTCCTTTGTCACTTCCCATATGTTGGTATCTCCCTAGATCAAAAAAAATTGCACGCTTGGTGGTCTGCCCCAGGAGACGGAAAGAGATTCTCCCACTGGGGAGCGAGGAACTGCACTTCCTAAGCCATTTCCCAGAAGCGAGATGAACCTCCCAGAGGGAGGAGGGGGGGGGGGGGGGGGGGGGGGGGGGGGAGGGG
>JABFEA020000002.1:17912415-17936887 GCA_019775915.2 Cyphomyrus plagiostoma
TGTTCCCTGCCTCGTGCCCGTTGCTTCCGGGATAGGCTCCGGACCCCCCGCGACCCAGTAGGATAAGCGGTTTGGAGGATGGATGGATGGAATTATTTAAAATGTGATGCACCATATTTACCTCTTTCAAATACTCATCTCTATCACTGCGCCTGAATCCTTCCGGAAGACAAAAACATAGACAGTTCAAAAAAAGCCCCAACATTTTGTTGGTTTCTTTAAATTTACTTATCTAGCTGACACTTTTGTTCAAAGTGACCCAGAACCAAGGGAACTTTGGAGTCAGGCAGCAGAATCACCTGAAACGGGCTAGCTGGGTTTAATGGCATTGGTCAAGGGCCCAATGGTGATATAATCACTCTACCAGCCAGGGGATTTGATCCCACGTTCTTCAAGACATGGGCACAAATTTGTAATTTGCTGAGATACACGCTGACTTTGATTCTTATGTGGGTTTGCTTAATTTGGATTATTTCCTAGATGTTCTTCCAAACAGGGAAAACATGAACAGGACTTAGAGGAAAAGTTCACAATGCAAAATGTAAGCACACACAAACGCACAGATTTAATATTAAGATTGCATGTTCTTTCACTTTTTACTTCCATATTCTGGGAGCTATTACGTTGCGCTGCACACTGCGGATGGGGATTAGGTGACAAAGCACTTTATGAAGCCCGTCACGCCCTGGCGACGTAGACCCTACGCACTACAGCAGAGCCGAATATTCCTACCATGCGCTCCATACGCTCCCAAACATACAGCAAGTGACCCCGACACTCCGGCTATTTTCTGCACGATCACCGTCGCCGACATTCTCCTTTAGGGGGCTGCGGACGAGAAGGCGAAAACGAGGTCATTGGACATCTACTGTTAGGGGACATGACCGGGACCGTCGTAGGACACCGCAGAGCCAATGCGGCGATCCGGGTCGACTAAACACCACGCACAATGTCAGGGATATATCATCCCTTTGCTAGTCACTGCTGATGAAAAATAAAATATTACCTTTAACCGTATCGCTAATAAATCGGACCTACTGAAACCAAATCGATCACATGTGACATTAGCGACGCATGACCAAGCCCACTGGAGTCAGCTTCCTGGTAATTTAAAATGTCGCGTTGACGTTTAGCTGAGCGTCACTTTCCTGCTGCGCTCATTTCTTTACCCAATCAGATTACGGCTTCGGCGTTGCGTATTTCAGCGATGCTGAAAAACATGGTGACTTTTCAAAGACGGGAGTACCCTTCTGATTAGACGTTACGTGAATTTAAAACACTCCTCCGAGGGTCATGCCGTGGTGTGTTTCATTCTCACTTTCCTCGCTTCGCGAATCGCCTGCTTAATCTCATTTGTATAATTCACATGACGTATAAAAAATAGCAGTGGAATCATATTGAATATTTAAAGTTCAACATTTTCACTTTACAGTCATTTTAATTTTTATGAAAATTTTCACTAACGCTATATAGATGGTCGTTGCGCTCGAAACAAATTAAAAACTTAATTAGCATATATTTTACATAATTTCTGAAGGGAATTGTAACATAAAAGTAACATGTTAATGAATTAATTAATTTTAATTAACTTAATCACAACTTAATTACCTGAAACTGTTATTTTTATGGATTCTCGCAATTTAAGCCAATTTCGCTCCTCACCCCTATGGCAATTTAAAGTTAATAAATTCCTCCCAAGAACATACAGGAGGTGGCGCTATTTCACTGTTTGTGTTTCACAATTAATGTGACATGCAGTTAGCTGGAGTGATGCCCTCCAGAGCAGAGGACGTCGTAGCAAGAATAAACAAACATGCTTTCACATTAGTCTTTGATTAAAAAAAAGAAAAAAGCATTACCTTGGTTTAAATCCAATTAATTTATTTTTGTAATTAGCACATTTTAATTACAGCCAGTTAAAAGCCTGGGGTATTCCATCTACATCTGGAGAACGTACCCTGGAGATGCGCGAGAGGCAGTTATGCCAAGTAAGTGCTGAACCCAGGACCATCCAGCTCTAATGTGCACAAATACACGTTTGCACACACATGGAGTAGGCCTATCCTGAAGATACAAACATGCATTATTTTCTCATGATCTCTGCAGTTCATGTTAATATGCGGGTTTTATAGCTAGAAACACCAACTAAAACCTAGAGTGTGTGAGTAATTTTAGTCTGCCTGGATGTAAGGCTAGGGAGGTCCTGCTGCAAGTGGACGCATATATGATTGCTGCCTCTTAGTAGGCCTGCTCCACTGTGCCGGTGACAGCTGGAATTCCGCCATCGAGTTTTCGTCAGCATTACCTTACTTGCATCACACAGCAACTAAAGCGCCTGCATTGTTTTTTTATTATTATTATTTTAAGAAATTGGCCCACCCGTGATATATTTTAAGCAGAACAGATGAAACAGATGACAAGTGTTTGATGTCTGCTTTTAGTAGGTAAGCAACAGATTGTTTGAAGCCACACGTTCCCGCTTACTGCCTCGCGATCTCCGCGTCTGACAGCCGCTTCCCACAACATGATACATGTTGATCGACAGCAGTTCACATCAGATTGTTTGCCTCCAGCAGTTCCCATATAATTTGGCTCTTTAGAAAACAAACGCCGAATGCTGTTAGTGTGGAACACGTTAATTTATTATTATTATTTGAGAACATAAAATATGTGTGAAAGGAGACAACTGATTCAAGCGTTAATGGGAGGATGGGAAATGCGAGTCTAATATAAGGGTAAGAAATAAGTAGATGAACGAATGACAGGACGCTTGCAGGCGATGCTGGGCGGGATTACTGTGTACCGTCACTCATCGATCGCTGCATAATCGCGTCCGTGTTAGTTACCTCTTCATGTCCCTTCACGTTAAAAACGAAGCAGTGATCAGCAGTTCTCAGCAATTCCACCAACGTGGGTTTCAATGCTTGATTCCCCCGCCCATCACTAATGCCTTTAATAAAGGAAACTCCTTCTGTGAAGATTAAATACCCATTTTACCTAAAGAAGTGGGAGCGCTTTTGTTTCTCTATCTAGTTTGATCCCATTAGCACTGCTGGATTTTTCAGAAGATCAATTTAGGGTTAGTACCTGATCAAACGGTGTGGCAGTTGGCTCCTTCTTTGATCTGAGCCACTGACCTGCATGTTGTAATCCCATGTCCTTAAACACTATCCTCAAAGGCGAGGTCTGCCTATCCGTATGTCAGGCAGGCCGCTATTGAGCTGTCTTCCTTCACTTTGATAGTTGAACCTTTCTATTCTGATGTGTGTAGCAATGGACATATTGCAGCTCATCTTGTAGACCGTCGATATAGATTTTGATCATTCTTCAGTAAAAGATTGCAATGCACTCTTTGAATGACTGTTAATCTCTTTTATAGTTCATAATGGACTATTTTTCAGTAATGTTTAATTCAGTTTTAAGTGGTTACTTATGGATAGAGACCCTGTTTAGCCGGGTACATTGTAAGTGGGGAGAATTTGCATGTGAGTGTTTCTCCGAGTCCTGTTGGGATTCCTGTATGGATGGCCCCACTCAACACTGCCTTGTACTACAGTGTATCCTCAATAATACATCACAGTCCTCCCAATGCACTGGGCCAGCCAGTCGTGCCGTGTATAAGTAGACAGAGTCAGCATGTCTTCGATGGGATTAAGCAACAGGGGAGCAAATGGCCTGCCCCCATGCACTTCAGGAGTGTGTGTGTGTGTGTGTGTGTGTGTGTGTGTGCTGTAAGTTTCTGACTGTTTCATCATTGCTTGTTTTTATTTTCTGCAAGCAGAAATTTCATTATGTTGCCCGATTCACTTCTTCCATCCATTGTAAGGGGGTGTCCTGGAAGCAGGCTCGGGGTCCACCTGAAAAAGGGTCTCGCACCTTCAAAAATGTCAGTATCTGCATTCGCCTAAGCCCAGTGCCCAGTGTCATCGCCTCTGCATGCTTTGTGGTCTTAGTGTGAAAGGCGACGGGCCTTTTTGTAATTAGCAACCTCATTAAGCTCATTTGCATTTCTCTTCAAATGGGGATCGATGTAGTTTGAGATTTTGCCACCGGCTTCAATTACAAGCATGTGTGGCCCACAATCACCATAGCGACAGGCTGTGTAAACGTTATTAAAAAAAAAGTAACTGTCTTTGAGTGATCACCAGTTGTCACCACAACTCTGTCCCACTCAAGATGTACTGGGCTTTAATCCAGCTCAACACGCTCTTTAAAAATCTGATACGAATGAGTTTGTGGAATTAGACTAAATCTCTTGATGCAGATGAAGTGTGACTGAGTGCCAACTGTGAATTCAAAAAGGCTGCATGAATTGTGTTACTCGGGATTGTAGTTTTCTTGTCCTGTCATATAGCTTAATCTTCAGTTTTAAAATTTCCAACCAGCCTTCATACTTATGGAGTATAGTTAAGTGTTTTCCAATCCCTCTGTAGATCTCTGAAATGTAGCTAGGACTTTTCCAATAAGTGCGTAGATTTGAGTTGTGGTTTGTATCTGTTCCATCTCTCTGTAGATTTCTGCGATACAGATATGAGTTCCCCAGTCATCTGGTACTTCTCAAAACTGTTGTTAGAAATATATCTGTATTCCTACGCTGCCTGTAGTGTAGTGCCTGTCAATTTCAGAGTTATACATAGGAGACGTAGAACAGCAGCAATGACTTATGTAAAGGTGTTTTTAAGGAGAAATACAGCAGGATGAGACCATCTGTATGTGTATATGGTAACACAGATGAGTATGATATGGTAAATATGTTTTAATCTTGTATTAGGACACTCAGATCATCTTGAGGCATCAGACGATGAACGTACTAAGTTTGACTGTTACACCTGGGTGTTTGGACAGTTGGCAGGTTTCCTCCTGATTTGGGAGCTGGACGTGAGATCTTATTGGTGTAGCATTCTCAAAGGTTTACTCATTTTCTGTTACCTTATTGACAACAAATTCAACAGTCATCATAATAGCTCAAACAGAGGCATGTAGCCAGAGGACCACAGATCGCCAGCATCAGTCTTCTGCCTGAATCGAGTCTGCAAATGGACCAGCTGTAATACTAGATCATGTTAGCTGTTGCAACTAATCTTGGATGAAGGCATCTGCTAAACAGGAAAATGATGAACATGTCTCAGGTTAACCATGTTAGTGTGTAAATAAATGAAACGTAATAGCAAAATAATAAGCAGGTTTAGCAGCTTTGTCATAATCATGTTGCTAATGAGTTAAAACTGCCATTGGCATTATTCATGTTGGAAACGAAACTAAAATCCCATTTCATCTACAGTCAGAGATCATTCACAGTGACACAAAGAAACAGGAGCTGGTTGTACTCATTGAAAAAAAGAGGAGAATCCGCCCATTCCGTGGGGGTCACGAGGCCCTGGGGCCGATCCAGGGAATCATGGGACACGGGAGAAAAGGCAAGGTGGCTCCCCAGTCCGTCGCAGGGCAACCACTGACACTCAAGCATTACTGGGGATTCAAAGATAACAGAATGTGGATATGAAAGTAAATGAAAAATATATTAAGGATAAGCAGTTATTGTACTACATATCAGACCTGCTGATACTGCTGACTGGTGACTGGTGATCTGCATGTACATTTCATTCCCTGGTGTTCCAGCTTCTGAATGTCAAAATGTCATATTTCCAAGATCTCCCACTCCTGAATAAAACATAATACTCACCCTCCCCCCCCCCCCCATCCTGGGGATGCAGCAAGAGCAACCAAAACATATATATTTAAATAAGTAATTAGGTAATTAGGATGCAAGCCAAACGATCCGATTAAATATCGGTGTCTGGTTTGCCGTCGCTCTGTCAGTGTCGAGGTGGCGCGGTAATTAGCCACTGGCCCAGTGTAAGACGTGTCTGGTGCCAGAATGTTCGTCGGCACAATTAGGAGCAGATGCCACAGGAGCGTGAGAGCGGCATGTGTGGAGTCCCGCCACGTTGCCTCCGTGAAGGCAGAGTGTTAAATTTGCCTCCCGTTGCACCCGCTGTAACTGGAGGCAGCTGTCTGTCTGAGTTCCATGTGGTCCACCGGCACACCCGCGCACGCTGCCACGCATAGACATCTGCTTCTAAAAGGGGGCCGGAGGATGGGGAACCCAGCAGGAGAGCACCATGGGCACAAACACCCGCACATGCAATGGCCCTGGGGACAGATACTGGTACACAGAGACCCAGGGGACAGAAAACTGCAGATGCATGGACCTTGGTGATGGTCACCTCCAGATGGACAAGGGACTCATTCCACCACATGCACAGACTTTGGGGAAAGACACCAATACATGCATCGGCCCTGGGGACATACATCAGTACATGGACAGACCCTGGGGACATACACCAGTACATGTACAGACCCTGGGGACATACACCAGTACATGTACAGACCCTGGGGACATACATCAGTACGTGCATGGGCCCTGGGGATGGACACCTGCAAATGCACAAATTTTGTGGACTGATTCCACCAAATGCACCCTGGAGACAGACACCAGCACATGCACTGGTCTTGGGAACAGACACCAGCACATGCACTGGTCTTGGGCACAGACCCTGGGGACTGACATGTGCAGACATCCATGAGTGCAGGGGAAGAGACTGCAGTGAACACTCATGCTCACACAGACCCTAAGCATGGACACCTGCCTATGAAGAGTATCTACATGTACACATGCACAGGGGAATGAATACACATTCTATCACAAGAACTAAGAGAACACCTGCACCAACATGGGCTCTAGAGAACGATTTACTCCACTCACAGGAACAATAGGGATGGAACAGTTATGCCCCCAAAGTGGCCCAAGGGGAAAAGGACCTCATCAAACAAATTCCGTCATTCTCCAGTGTGGTAGTATGGTAATACGCTTTGTTCCCCATCAGCAATCAAAACGGAGAAAAGTGCACTGTGCAAACATTCAGATAAGCGGTCGACCATGCAAAAAAAAAAAAAAAAGCCAGAATGATTAAAACATCTCCGGCCACACCATCTACCATCTATAATGTCTCAAGACAGCAACTAACCCTACTTAGCTCACTACTTTAGTTCTTCTTTTCCGCACAGCAATGACTTCCACCATGGGGTTTATATATCCACGTGTGAGTGTTTCGTTGTTGCTGTGGAGTCCTATCATTAGCATAAATATTCCTTTGGTGCCCCAAATCCTTGAAGCTGTCCTAGGGGCATCCTCCACAGAGTTCCCTGACAACATACCAAGTTGTGTGCGGGTGCGTCAGTGGCCTCGCCTGTGTGTTTCCATGTTTGTGTGTGTGAGTGTTTCTGGGAGTGTGAATCTGCGCCTTTGCAGTCACACGTTTGGCTGCTCTGTGAGGAAGCTTTATGGGTGGATTTTGCGTGGCAGGAACCTTTGAGGTGCTCCGGAGGCCCTTTAACTGATCGCTTTCTGGAGTGTTACAAGATCAAACAAACCCGTACTAATAGAAACACTCCAGCTCTTTGCAGAGCTTGATGCCGCCAAAGGCTGCTGTCACGGGGCACCCAACATCTTCACCACCACTCACGGGCGCGTGCAGGAAGCGACATGCGTGTGCAGTACTCGAAAAGAAATTAAATATCAAATCATGCAAATATTATTTTAAGAACTTGGGTAGCTCACTGTGTAGCACTTTGGCTGGTGAGTTTGGACCCCATCACCTCTCAGTTCATGTTTGTGCATCACGGTCATGCTTTTATGGTCTTCCTCCTATGGCTGACTCACAAGATTCAGAAAAATGTATATTGCTATATTACCCTTATTGTTTGACAATTTGTGTCCGCAATGGTCCCTCTGGGCAAATTGCCTTTCACCTACCCTGTCCTGTTCCCCATGTGACACACAGACATATATAGAGATGAGAACAAGCTTGGAGGTCACAGTGCAGGGTCATCCAGTATGCACTACCTCACCAGCAATAGGGGGTTAAGGGTCTCACTCAAGTGGCATCAATAGGCTAGCTCTGGGATTCAAGCTCATGATGTTTTGATTGTGGGTACAAAAGTCCTAACTTGCTGAGCCAAGTGCAATGAATAAGCAGACCGTCCCCTTAACCAGTCAGCCACCTGGTTCTGCAGCATGAAAGATAGATGATATATGAGCATATGCAGTGTGTCGTGGTGCTACACGCCTGCTGAAGAGGCAGCGACCAAAAGGAGAGAAGCGGCGAGCAGGGATCAGTAGCCAGCGCATTTATTTTTAGTCTGACAGCACAAATGGGGCGGCAGTAGTCGGTGACTTCAAGTTGCCCCCGCTGCCACAACTGGGGCATCTTCGTAGCCCAGGATGGGGGCGGACTCAAGGCAATGGGGAACCTAGGCGATTCACGTCAAAAACTACTGCTGTAATCACCTGCAACTACATGCTCAGCAGCAGCGTACACTGGGCAGGGCAGAGGGCTGTCACACAAGGACGATGTACTCAATGCTAGTGCCATGATTTGTATGCAAAGGGTACACATGGGTGTTAAGGTTATCTATTGTCATTTCCTGTAAATTGGAACATGTATACGTGTTCATGGTAAATATAGGTCAAGTTATATAATATTACATAGGATTTACATTTCTTTGTACCAGGACTTAAAATGACTGTTAAGTAACCAGTTTCGCATTGGCCTCTTGGGTCATGCATCATCATGGTGACAATGAATCATACGGTCATAAAAACCTTCTCCTGTTTATGGCGAATAATTGATTGTGAGATTATGTACTCTAAAAGACTACTGTACAACAACACACACGATGATCTAAATGAACAGACTGTGTATTTAAATTAGAGCGGCATACAGAAGGACACCTCGTCACCCCATCCTGCTGGCTGCTGCAGGAAAGGCACGCCTGCTCCTCTGCATCTGTTAGATGTCAGATACCCTATTCTCCCCACAGTGCAATGCAGCCACAGTCTGCAAAATCCTTGGCCTTGGAAGGGGAGTGCTATTTTGCATGGCATATTTTGGGGTGAAAATTTTAGATGAAGCACAGAGTTGCCCCCCCAATTTTATATGGCTGTGAAACATGCACTCATATCTGAATATTTTAAACTATACCAGATTGTTGTTAGACCAAAATCTCATGCCCCAGTAACCATTATAACAACAGGTGCGTTGCAAGTCAATATGCAGGAGGGCCTGAGAGATCTTTCAGATCGTTCAGATCTTAAAAAAAAATAAACCGTAAGCAAGAAAAACTGGAACATCGCCGATGTCCCGTAGGTCAGAAGGTAGCGGCATCGTCATAAGATGGATAAAACCGGTTTGTATCGCTTTAACACCCTCTGACGTCAGCCTGATGCAGATCTGCCAGCTGAGAAAGACTTCATGGGGGGCGGGGGGGGGGGATAGGAGGTGGAAAACAGTACATTTTTCGCTATATTGAAGCCTGGAAGCCAGTGGTATCCAATTTCCACACAAGAGGGTTATGATCATCCTTATTAGGTGTAAAATGAAAGCGGGCAACGGTTAATGGGCGCTCCTCTCCCCATTAACAGTGAGCCAAGTTGCGTGTAGTATTTATTATTTGTATTAAGTATAAATGGCAAAAATGCAACAACAGGTTAGATGGGTTGCTTTTTAATGGATCGTTTAGTGAACGGCAGTTGCTATCAGGGACCTGTGCGCGTACACGCGCGTTCCCGTTAGCACGGGGAAAGGCGAGGGGGGGGAGGTTGAGGGAGAGAGAGAGGCACAGCATCTTTCCGGAGCAGGGAGCCAGGAGAGGAGCGAACCTTCACAGCGGAGCTTTGAAGGCGATCGACGCGGATTCCCGATTCACACGCCGATGGAGCCGCAAAATGAGGCGATGATGGATCTATAGCCGGCAGCGATCTGATATTTGCTTGAAGCGCCTCGGACAGCGATAGCCCGACAAGACGGGAAAAAGGGAAAGGTAAAGGGCTGGAGGAGACCGATCGGACGACATAAAATCCGCAACCGACGCGCTATTTTTGTGAATTAATTGAACTGAAAAGCGGAGGACGGTACCGTGAAAGCCCAGTTACATGTATTGACTTTATTTTTAATGTGCCGTACACACTTTCATCTGCCGTCGTTTCATTTCTCTCCTTGCTCCTGCAGCCTGTTGTAAAATGTGGTGAGATCACGGTCTTACGGCCGGGATAGAGAGAGACGGGTGTTGTCGGAAAAAAGGGGTGAAGGAATGAGGTCCCAGTGAATAAGCTCTTTAAAAAAGGGTCGCGGGAAGAACATGATTTGATGTGAATGCACAAGACGCGTCTGCACAGAGTACTGCTTTTTACGACGGAAGGGGATGGTGTAGAATCGGGCACAGTCCTGAAAAGCGGCGAAAGCAAAGGATATCTTTGAAAAAATCTCAAAAGCAGTGCAAGCCTTGGTGGAAACCAGTGACTTTACGGGTAAGAATAATTTCCCCCTTTTTGCACATTGCAAGCTGCGGGCACGTATTTCACAATAACGCCTGTTTATCTGCGCGTAAGACCGTCAAAATATCAGTGTCTTGTGGACCTACGCCGCCGTGATGTATCTTTCCTTAATTGGCAGGTGCAGCAGTCCGACAGTGATCCATTTTGTCTGGGATATGGTGTTAAGAAGGAAACCGGGGGTTCGTTTTTCGCCACCGTGTTGTTCCTCACGGAGGAGGCTGTGCAGAAAAATATCTCAAGATTTTATTGACAGAGGAGTGCATCCCATATTTCTGTAATTAAGACCTAATCTAAGTATATGTTTTGCAGCTGGCTTGTTTTTGTATTCGCGTTGTAAGGTGTACCGATTGGGAAATGCACTTTCATTTTGGCAGTCGTTGTCGCCTTATTTAATAATTACCCCCGCATCCCTTGATAGTTAACAGTAGTGCTCTTAAATGCGCCGTTCTCCTCGCCATAGGGCTGTATTATAATACGTGTCACGCTATCAATCCGTAATCTCGCATTCATTTTAGGTTGATTTCTACTATTTATGGTTTACCTCAACACCGTGTGACAGAAAGTGAGGGGGGGATACATGTTGAGTTGCGAATTGAGTCCAGTGGCTGCCCACAAATACACACGGACGCACGCACACACACTTACACACATTGCAATCTGCTGTAATCCCACATAACTGTCACAGCCTTATACCCACACATACCGTTCTTCACGCACATGCCGTGTCTCGATTATCTCTGCGCCGCCGACCCGCTCCTACCCTGCACAGGTGTGGCCACCCTAGCTGCTGCCTGCACGGGGGCCGGGGCACCTTTGTGTGCCCGACAAGCTGGGGGCCTTTCAGACTCCCCGGCACAGACAAGAAGACCTCTGTCCCCAGCTGAGGGACTGGAGCAGTACTCTGATCCCCAGCCTAGCCTGAGCACAGATGTGTGCGGCACTGTTCTGCTTGTCACAGTTAATACATGGGAAGTGCAGTAGGGAACTCCTAAACACACTAATATGCTGAATGGGGCCTCCATGTCTACATCTGTGTTTCTGAATTCATTTTTCTGAGTCCTATATTTATGTGCTGTTGTATATCTTCAGCGTGTCTTTGGGGTGCGAGTGGTAGTGAGAGAAGCAGAAGCTGTTGCTTTTCTCTGCTATTACTGTTTTCTGAGAGTCATTTGGAGTCAAGATTCTTGATTAAGATCAAGAGACAGAAACATCTCCCATATAGCATAGTACCAATACCAATGTAAGATATGAAATTAAATAGGGAGAAAAAACTATATATACATATATATATCCATACAGTGTGTGCACCACACATCATGAGCAATTGAGGTAGTCAGTAAAATGAAATAGTTTTGATGTTCAAGGTGCAGGTGCTGCAGTGCATACAGTGCAAGAGACAAAGTTCAAGTTCCAGCCTGAATAGCCTTTTTTTGTTGAAGTTTGGTGAGTTTGTGAATTTGTGTGTGTGGGGGGTGTGGGTGTACCTGGACGGTATCTTTACTGGGATGCTGCTTTTGGCAGGTACCACTTGTCAGAAGAAGACGGTGTCAGGCTTAGATGTCGTGGGACTCCTGCTGTCGCACTTCAGCCGGCCGTAGTCCTTCTCAGACTTACTCAGAGGTCTGCGTTGCTGGCAGTCGTGACCTCACATGCGTTTAGGAAATGGCTGGTGGGGTGGGCAGACGTGCTCGTGGCGTGTTTCTGCCCTCCTTCCAAGTCCCATCCCTCTGCCTCCCTGGGTGTCTTGCGATCTTCGCCATAAGGTGAACGTCATCGGCTGGATCATCCATCAAGAACCAGGGGGAAAAAAAAAAACAAGATAAAACAGAATGTGAAGTGGTGGTTTAATGGAGGCTGTCTGCAGGCTGTACAGGGCCAACTCTGTGCTTCATCCAAAACCTCTATGGTGGGCCGATTAAGCCAATGTCAGCAGTGGGCCTGGCAGCTCACGATTCGGAGGTGGTTCGAGGTTTGATTTGACTCCATGCCAGGGGAGATTAATGAGAACACAGGCAAGCAACAGAATCGGAGGGCACCTGTGTACATTTTGAACAAGTGTGGGCTTTGCTGACATCTGTGGGAACGAGCTTTGGAAAGCGAGAGGAAGAAGCCAGGAGGATGGACTCGTGGTTTTCAGTCACTGACTCTTGGGCATTATGAAGTGCAGCAGAAACGATGCATTTCTACTCCACATTTGTCTGCTGGGAGAACATATAGTCTGTAGTCGCAGACGACATGTGTTTTAAATAAATAAAAACAGCAGCAATCTCTGCTGCAGAAATGTTTTTTTTTTCCACTCAGTTCAAGCCAGAATTTGATAAAACAGAGGATAGTTTTATTGCAGCTTTCACGATGAGTGGCCATTAATTACACAGAAATAATTCGTTAGTTCAAGAACGCCATTTTTATGAAGGACGTAATTGTGGCTGGTGAGCTAGCCGAAGACTTATGAAATGGATGGTTAATACGTCATCCTGCTCATCTAATGGCCTTTGAGGTGCCCAGACATAGCATCCCAAGCCGACGGCTCATTGGCTGTGTTTTGTGAGCTGGATCTGCCGCTACTTAACATCCGTGTTGCCTTGATGGAGGTATGCTTGTAGTGGGAGCAGCCAGGAAGGAGAGTGAAGGAACATGGAACATGGAGGGCTCTCGGGGTCAACCAGCAAGGGTCCCAGAGTGTAACATGACAGTGACGGGCTGGGTGTGCTTCAGATTGCTAGTATTCCCTTTCCCTAAATCGCACTGTTTACAGTATGAGTCTGTGTCATTCACTGCTTGAATTCTGTCATTTCAACTGTTGCGATCAATTTAAATAACAACTACCTAAAACCAATGACGCTGGGTATGGCTGCCAGATCCTCAAAGAAAGGCCTTTTGCATTACAGTTGGTGAGCCCAGTACAGGTGCTGGTGAATTATACATTATTTTATCATCATTATTATTGTTGTTATGGGAATTAAGCTCTCACGTTGTATGGATGGCAGTTAACACCATCGTTGAAGTCAAGGGGCAGATGTTTGCCTATGGGCGAGGGAGCCTCTCAAATGTATTAGATGAGCCAGAGTCTGGCAATGTGCGCCTCAGGGTTCATGGGCTCTCAGCCAATCACACGCTGCTGTCCCTCCCATCATTCTCAGCTCTTGCTATGTGATTGGACCACTGGCGCAATGCCGACCCACCAGCTTCTGACCGTGATTGGCATTTGGAGAGATAGCACTTGTGTGATAGATTCCTGCCCCTGCACCCCCAATCTCTTTGTTCAGAAATCTTGTGGTAGGCAGTTCTGATCCGTGCCCCACGATGGCTAGAGATGATGGCCTGATGGGGGCTCACACATTGCCTGCACCTTGAGATGAAACGGCCTCTTCGACTTGGATTCAAACTCCAGGGAACATTTGAAAGAGGGAAGAAGAGAGAAGGGGAAAATAGCAGCTTGAGTAGTCAGCAGATTCCTTACTCTTCTGATGAAAATGAAGCCCATCTGGGAGGCAGAAAGCCATGATCGCTTTTGCTGGGAAGCATTCAGAGCCATGGCTGCGCAGGTGGACAGAGGTAAATAAAGGGTTTTTTTTTAACCAGGTGAACTGAAATTGATGAAGAAAGAAAGGGGGGGGGTGTGACTATCAGGGTGGGTCATCAGCGGCTGCTTTGCGCAGGTGAGACAGCGTCCGGGGGGGGGGGTGGAACCCCTCACTTTACAGACTGAAAAGTGAATTTACTGGATGGTTGTTCCGAGTAACGCACATGCTCTGCTGAACGGTAACTGAGATGCTGCTCAGCAGTCTGTCAAGGAGGTGACAGCCTACCCTGCGGAAGTAATCATGCTGTGGCCAGTGACACGGCTGGAAGTCTGAATGTCCAAGGAGGGCCATGTCTGAGGGTGGATTATGCAGGCAGGGTGTGGGCTGGTCTTCCTTAAGGGGGAGACTGTAGCCATGGTGATGGTTTGAGTTGTTGGGGGGGGGGGGTAGGTTGTGTGTGCAGGTTGACATGAGGCTCTGTCATGTACTTCACACCCCAGTGTGGTTTGTGTGGGGGATTCTGCTTTCTTCCCTCTTAATTAACCCATTGATTTGGGGGGGTGGGTGTCTTACTTCTTCAGAAGGTTTGATTTCCCATATTACAGCTTTTCCCATGATGCAGTAACTCTCGCACCTCTGACCTACTGAACCCAGTGGAGGTAGCGGGAGGCACAGGCACTGCGGACAAGATTGCCTCATATCAGGGACTGACCCACCACCTGCGCATCCTTCTGCTTTCTTGTCGGGCTGTTTTCCAAACTGATGGGGCCCAATTTCAAGTGCTGAAATACACATTGTGCCTGTTGATGCTTTCTGGGCCCTTTTACCGCCCCTACCATCTCGACAGGACCCCACCAGGTCTTGATGGAGCATGCCAACCATCTAAATGGAACAGAGGCGTCAATGTGTAACTGCTGGACTTGGCCAAAGACGAGGGTGATCTAAATGCAGATATGAGAGGCGTGCGTCTGTTCCCCTGGAGTGTAATGGTGGGCAAAAGCTGACGTCCATCACACTGCTGCTCCTGGCACGCTGCCATTCGGGGAAGATCCATCTCTGAGGAATTATTCCCAACAGGGGCTCTGGCACCTGACTTTTCAAATTATATCCTGGTTGTTTGTCTCCTTGTTTCCTTTATGTGAAGCCCACAGAAAGGGCCTTCCCTGGGGGCATATAGGGGTTTGGTTAACCAAATTAAAGTTGTCTCACTGTGGATATGCTAGCTGGTGTCCCAGTGAGTTCCAGCAGTACAATGAGTAATGGAACATTCAGCAGATTCTCATACAGCTGTTGTGCTGTGTTTCATTCTACCTTGAATGTACTGTCAATCCATTTCTCACCTCATCCAGTTGCTGTACAAAATTTAAATTAAAATATACTGTCTCTTTCACATATGATATCAGGCCATTGGAATAGTATATAAATATGTTTTTGTTCCGTGCAGTAGAGTTGTAAATCAGTTGGAATTACTCTGCATGTTCCCCTGGTAGAAGGTTAAAAGGAGCTCATTGAGCTGGACGAAGGAGACCCTAACGCCGTCAGATAGGCCAGCTCAGATGGCATCCTTTCGCTCTTGGTAATGGGAGGGTGGTGGAACTCTGCCCCAACTGCCTTCCTCCTCTGTGTCCAGCATCAGCATATCCTTCAAAGGATAAGCACCCCCCTGCTACAGGACCCCCACCCCCAGATGGAAATGCAAATGAAAGGAAGGAGGAGGAGAAGAAAAAGAGAGATAAAAGGAGCCTTGACAGCCATGGCTTTTAATCAGTGAGAATGACGTCATGCACAGACACATGCATGGCACATGTATGCATAAACACACATGTCCTTCGCCACACGGCTACTGGGGACAGATGTCCTGGTTATCCACGAGTTCGGAACCCAGGAGTGAGTGGCAGTAGGGCAGAGCATCTGTTAAGTTATTTTTGTTTCAAAATCCACTGTCTAATTTTAGTAATATCGCTTCCTGGGAGCTATATTGGAGTCATATCTGTAAGGTGAGAGGATTACCTGATGGGAGGCATGCAGAAGGATATGTGAGAGACAGAGCACTCTTGGACTCTTTTAGAACCCCACACCGTGGCTGCACCTTTCTCTGTGGACCAATTTTGTAGCAAAATGGTTGCTTCAAAGACTCCAATCATGTTTGTTTCCTGACCACACTGCTTCTTAGCCTCAGGAGTCGAATTTGACCTTGGAACTAGATCAGAAGAGCTGGAAGGAGGGAGATTTCGATCAAATGGAATCTGTGTTCTATTAAACCCATTCAAAGATCCATCCGTCCTTCTTCCAATCACTTATCCAACACAAGGTGGGGGAGGGGTAGGATTATTCCAGGTAGGGAAGGGCCCAAGGCATGGGGCACCCTGCCTGGGATGCCAGTCCCCCTCCATGTCTTTAGACGAAGCGACTAAACCGGAGTACCCGAGGAAACCTGTACATGTTTGCCAGTTTGATGGACATGTGAAAGGCTGTCTTAGGGTTACCAAGAACACACCCCAGAAGAACAGTTAACCCCGGATCTGTCAGATGAACTGGCAAAAACGGGATGTGCAAACTGCTTGGCCCTCTGGAAGGAATAGCAGGAATAAGATGCTGCATCATGGGATGTAGATGACTGCTGAAGATAGCTGGGTATTGAAGAGCATTAGCCTCTGCTTCCGTCAGGGTAAGAGGAGAATGACATGCCTGACGTAAGTTTCAGCCTTCACGTTCCAGAAGCCCAGGAGTCTTTTGTCGCAAGGTTTTCTGGTAAATTTCCACGGGAGAATGGCAAGAAGATGTTTGAGTAGTCAGACCACGTTAAACTCTGACAGTCACATGACTATCACCCAAACCCTTTTCAGTATGTACTGGAAGGAAGCAGAAGCTGTTGGCTGGTGCTGCTGAGTGCTGTAAGTTTTGAAGTACATGCTTCTGCGGTTGGTGTTCTTCGGCCAGGGGATTTCTTGGCACTCTGTAGCCCGAGCTCCACCATGCTTGAAGTGTGCTCTACTGGGCAGGCGCTTTGAGGATACCGCTGCACTCTTTTTATGGCTAAAGTGAGAAGGTGAAATGGATGAAGTTTAGCAGACGCAATGGGTGAAAGACCTCAAGTTACCTGATACAAAGACTTTTGTTGGACACCAGTTCCAAGCCTAACTCCAAAGCTGCTGATGGTTTTCTTCATTAGGATTATTAACATTACTGTACTGCTAAAGCTTTGTCCAAATGTGAAAGCTCACCTAATTCCAATGAAGGACCTGTGCCATTCTTTACCACCAGATCTGAGCTTTGGGCCTTCAGCCAATTGCACAATGAGGGCACTGATCAAGCTCTTCATTCATGGGTCATTTATGTGCTGGTGATGTGTGTGGGGCTGTACACTAAACCTGTGTAACCCTGAATGGATTATATTTTAAGTCAAACCCAGATAAGTACTATAGCTGTGACTCAGCAGTAACTGATCTTCAGGATTCAGTGTGTTGCATTTTTTAATGTTTAGGGTGTCCCCTGCCTTTATAGCCTGTGATAATTGGGATAGGTTCCAGGGTACCTGTGACTTTGTACTGGATAAATGGATGGCAGTTCAGCTTCCCAGCTGTGTGTACACATTTACATTTTTGTGTTAAATACGTAGCTAATAGCTACTGTCTTCTTTGGTTATGTGCTGCATTCATTCATAAGTAAATATGACATACATTCCACAAAGTGGAAGGTATTCTTTTTTAGGCCATTATTGTGGTAATTCTAATTAATTTCTCATATAAAATGTTTAAAGGCCAGCTGGCATTGTAAAGCCCTATATGGCAGGCATTTATAAGCTCTATTCTGAGAGGCTGTTTTCTGTGTTTCCATGGTGTTTTGGTAATTCAGCAATATGATGAAACTGGGCAGGAGATGTCAGTGATGTAAGCTGGGGGGGACTTGGCACACCCCATCTGCCCTGTAAGGGGTAACACTTTTGCTAATCCCTTCCCTCTCTGTTTGATCCCCTCAGCTTCTCAGAATCGCACAGGATCATGTTCTCTCCATTCCTGGTCCGTCACCTCTCCAGCATCTTCTTTAACGTAATGCGTACTGATATTGGAGTTTCAGGACAGGATTCCAGCTCCCAGAATTCTCTGGTGTTTCTTAGCATTCTGCTGTGTATCTCTGACCACTGCCTCAAGCTCACTGGTTTCACCTCTTTCATTCAGTGTTCGAGGAATCTGTCTGGGTAACATGTTTATCAGGTTAAAAGTACTGTGAGGTAGCTCATGCTTTGCGCCCTTGGGCTATTACACCCTCCACACACATCCACTTCTTCACCTCTACTACCGTTGAGGCACCGGATTCCCAAAATGCCAAGCGCACCCCCCATTCTTTTTCAATGATTGGAACGTGATTTATATAGCCAGAGAACTCCCGAAGCAACACCCATTATTCTCAGATTGAAAACGTCAGGCCGTAATTATTCCTGGAGATGTATTGACCTGGTGTGGGTCGCCCTGGACTCAGGCTTAAATCAGAAATGTTCTTCTCTGAGGGTGGCAGAGCTCTTTCAAGTGTGCTTCAGGGGTCCACATTTAAAATACTTTCAGTTTTACAAGATTTAAAAAAATAATAGTCTTTTCTTTCCATCCCTAACATGCCATGTGGTAGATCAGAAACTCCCTGCCCCTTCAGCTTCCCCTCTTACCTTCATCGCTCCTCCACTTATTTCCTCTGCCGTCTAGCCTGAGGCACCTGAACATATTATGCATCACGTGTCTAGGAATGGAGCTGGGGCAGTTTCTCCTCTTGACCAACAAGAGATGATCTTGTCTCTTTATGGGGCTGTACCTCCTGTAACTCATAGCGATGGGAACTCAGTGGGATACCATACAGTGGGATGAATATGGACTGAACTGGGTGTATTCTCGAATCCATGATCCTGATGGATGAGGGGCTGGTCTATGAGTGAAGGCACCAGCTCTCTCCTTGTCCCCCTTATATGCAACGTTGTCAACTGAGGATCAGTGGATGACGAGATTGGAGCACAGACTATATATACCCCTAGTGCTTAAGAAAGGAGCTTCCTGATAGTTGCCTTCCAGCCTGGGGGTATAGATCCTGACCTCGAGAAAATATGAACTGACACTTATGAGCTGGGACACTGCTGGACCTTGATTGTGATGACAAATGGACTGAGTTGGTGAAATCCAGAGGTGCCACCCTCCCTGGAGATGAGGCGTGGTAAATGATCCAACCCAGGATTAATGAACCATCCCAGCCTCTGGCTATGTATCATATTGCATGTGTACCTGTGTGTTGGTAGGTCTATGTTTAGCTGAGCTATTTTGTTTTGGTTTGTACGCCATGGGAGCCGTGCATGACGCTAATGCTAGGGCTGGAGGCGTGGTGGATAACCACTGGCCCGTTAACAGAGTGCACAGGATTCAGTGGGAAATCCTCCCAGCATCCTGTGCTGCCTTTAATGCGTTTTCTTTTTTTTTGGGGGGGGGCTTGGGTCCAGATCACCTCAACCAGTGTGTCATATATATCAGTTCAAGGGCTCTTCTTCTTTTAACATCGCTTGCACACCTGGCATTCCTGCGAGACAAAATAAAAATCAAAGCCAGGGAGTAGTATGTCTGCCCTTCACTTGTGTCTATGCCGAATAATTTTTCTGATATTAGCCCTGGAGAACTCACTCTGTCTCTAGAACCCAACAAATGTATGTTCTTTGCATTTCATTGCTTGTAAAGGCTAAAATAAATTTGAAAAGATGCATTTTCAGTAAAACAAACAATAACATCATAGCGATCATCTGATTTACAGGAGCTCTTCCATTCCTTGGATTAAAATAAAAGATTGTGTGGTTTTGTATTGAACACGGACCAGAAATGAAGATCTTGCTGTTAGGGAGAAACTAAATGGTAAGCAAAGGAATGAGAAAACATGCAGTCGTCTGTGTTTGAGGTAGGGCTGGGCAATTAACTGATTTGGGTCATAGTAATCAAGTAGTCCACTCACAATGTTCTTTTTATACAAAATATGGAAGACAAATAAAATTACAGCAATTCTTTTATTTACTTGCCTACTAGCGATAACCTGTCTGCTTCTGGCTAGCTACCTGAGGGTAATGCTGCATGCACAGAAAACATGATAGGAAAAAGAAAGTAATTTTCTCTCGATTACGAATATAGACTCATCGAAGTTTATGATGAACTGCCAAAAACGAGCCAATGATATGCAGCAGTAACACTATGCTATGTTTTACGTAGCCTATAATATTGTACTGTGTTATACTGTATTTGAATTATACACAGTTGATTTTAATTTATACAGTACTGTAATATGAAAACAACTGTTCTGTATTTTGAAAGTCAATAATATTGAGTAAATAGTGATGCTGTCTGTTTTATTACTTTATATACTTGTAATAAATATAAATGATAGGGTAATCCGTCTGAGATATAAAGAAAAAAAATCAGTTAGAGTATTATAATGACATCCACTTATTGTGATCAACTTCACACGGACAGATGTGATCACTATAAACTTTTTTTTTTGTGAGAAATGCAAATATTATTTTCTCCCTTTTTAGGGAACTTATTTTTACATTAGAACTGAAATGTGACCTTTTTTATAAGACATTTCAATTCAAGCACTTTGTGCTTTGATTAATATTATTACTTATTTTAAAATCATAAAGACATACAGTGGTATCTCGGTTCTCGAACTCACTAGAACTCAAATTTCTTGAAAGTTGAACAAACCAGTTTGACCTAGAACTCGATCTGAATATCAGAAGTCGAACCGTGAACGCTGACCTAATATAAATTGTACGCGCCAGGAAATGAGTTGTACTACAATGCAATTCTTACATGAATGCCTTCATCACAGACTGGACGATTAACCAAATAAAGCAGCGCAACATTACAGTAACAATAAATAAACCACTAACTTATGTGTACTGTTAGAGCATTTATGTCATTTATTTAAACTTTATTTTACTGAAAACCAGTTCTCACTGCTTTACATGATATTCGGGAGAAATAGCAGATTATGTATTGGAACTGCCTGGGATAGAAACGTCAACTAAACTCTTAAGCTCTTAACCCTAAGCCAATAAGGGCAAAGGTGTGTCGTCACGGAGGCGGTTCCAGTTTATGCAGACGGGTGAGAGGTCACAATGCATCTAACCGTAATGCATTGCCTCAGGATCGGAAATTGAATGCGTTGCTTTAAGCCAGCGCTGTAAGCAAGTCGAACCCACGCAATGACTGGAATGGGGAAACAAACTGAAACACAGACTTAATACAGAGGACTAATGACAACAACCAGAAACAGCTGATCACATGGGGATCCCACACGAGGTTAACGAGGGGGCGTGGCACACGGAAGGAGCAGACAATCGGGACAGGACAGGGGTAATGTTGGGATAAGATCTTTATCGTTTTGGAAGCCATTAAAAGCCATTGTTTTAACCTGTTCATTTTGTGTTTAAATGCTTAAAAAAACATATTTAGGTGTAATTTTGTGGGGCCGGGAATCAATTGATTGGTTTTCCATTATTTCTTATGGGAAAAATTTGATGAAAACTCAAACTTTTTAGAATTCGATCCGGAGTCCGGAACGGATTAAGTTCAAGAACCGAGGCACCACTGTACACACTTTCGTTAGATAAATATCCCTGCTTTGATAGTTGAGCATATTTACAGTACAAACCTTGTCAATGAAATATGAGGGCAAAAAAAACTAAAATAATTGCTCATTAATCGAAATAGAGGTGAAATGTTCAATTAATCGTGATATTGATTTGAGGTCATATTGCTCAGTCCTAGTTTGAGACGTGCAGGAAGTGGAGCGTGTACCACTGGCTGTGGTTATGGATGCCTTCCCAGTCCTGCCGGGGGCCCTTCAGACAGCCAGGTGAGGCCCTCAATGCGCATGCAGCCCCTCCATGATGGAGAGGCCTCTCCTCATACCGTGTTTATTGTGGTCTCTGTATGTGCAGATCCTGTCATGGACTGGGGTCCTGTCTGCAGTGTCTGCATGTCTGCAGTGTCCCGTGCTCCTGTTCTCTATTGCCTAGTTTAGCATCAAGACTCGTCGTGATCTTGTACTGGATAAGTGGGTGAAGGATGGATTGATGGATGTAGCACATTTTTTAACTTTTATTCTTTTACTTTGGTGGTAATGATTCAATGGATAATTTCCCCCTTGACATATATATATAAAAGCGGCAGTGCATTACACTGTCAAGTGTTTCTCTGCACTGTCTCCTTGTGACACGCACATGCATATTTTTAAACATCTTGTTGGAGCTGATTTTCTAAAAATAACTTTGCAACACTGAATTATTTAGAACTGGGGAGGTAGCATTTGGCGCGAGGGCTTAAATAATCTCTGCTTCCCCCCCCCCCCCAATCCCCACCCTGTCCAGCTTATCAACCTGCACTGCATCTGCTGCTGCCTCTTGTGGCTCCATCCCTTGCAGCGGGGAAGTTCCATGGACACCACAAACAAACCCCCCACCCCCTTCATCATCAGATCGGGGGGGCTCAGACCCCCCCCACCTTCTCCACTGAGCCGCTCCTGCTGTAGGAGGGCCCGCATGACAGATGGCGGGAGGGTGAAGCAGCCTCCCAGATCAGCCGTTTCACACGCCCCGCAGCTATCCGGAATCACATGTAAGATGCTCCCAAGTCCACTGCGACTTTCACCCTCCCCGCAAATTAAAATAGCTGCTTCACTCCCTTCGCAGGGCTCCTACTTGAGCGGGGCTTGCCTTAATTAAGGTCCTATAGCGGCACAGAGCTGCCACTGACCGCTGACCGTGTTTTAATATGCAGGAATTAGCTAGCAAACGAGCGGCTGTAAGACATGTTTCTTTATTCCCCTTCAAACAGTGGAGTTGCGACCCAGAGCTGAAAGACGCTGTCGTTGGGGGCTAGTATAATCTCCCCGGGGCATTGCTGTCGGTTTACAGAAGCAGCCCACCAGAGACGGTCCGCAGGCCGCTTCGGTTAGGGAAACTAGGACGGCGGCACAATTAGCCTTGGAGATTTCCGGCATGGCGGGAAGTGGCCCGCCAGGTGTTCTTCGTGGGCTGTCTCGCCACCCCCCCAGCCGCCATATCTCAGACTCAGCAGGGACATGGAACGGATGTGACTTTAAAACAGGCAGGATGATGGATAGGTGGCAGAGGGAGTCGTGGCTGTGGGGTGAGTAGGGAATGAGCAGGATCATGAGGGCAGGGTCATGGGTTAGAATCCCTGATGAGGCCCCTGCAGTGGTTCCTTTTGGAGAAGTAATGGTGGCAAACCGGTGATGCCAGAGGCCGTGCTCATATGGTTTATCTGTCAGTAATGCAGCACAGCCATTGAGGTAATGTAGCGGAGTTCTCTGGGGTTCCGCTCTCAAGGTCCGTGTCATAGTGATAGCAGATGTGAAAGCGTGAATCCATGATGCACCCTGGCAAATCTACGAATTATTTACCCTGCACCGTACCGTGGGATGCCCTCGGGGCCGCGATCGATGCCCTCGGGGCCACGATCGATGCCGGAGCACAGAGAGGGGACGCACACGTCTGGCGGACCCAAGACAGGAGCCTCACCTGTGTTTGCAGTTAACCACAATTAAATGGGTATCGATTTCCCAGCAGCCAGAAGGTGCTGGCGATTACAGGGGAGTCACTGCGGAGGCCCCGTCACTCTCACGCTCACGCAGAGTGTCTGTCACCCCCTCGCCCTCATGCCCGCAGCTGCGTTTGCACCGCCTGTGCCCGCCGTTAGCTTGGAAAGGGTCACGCTAACCTTGCAGCAGCTGGACACGCATGCAAATCCACCGTAACCATGTTCCACCGGCTGAAGCCAGCAGGGAGACTCTTGCAGCAGGCAAGCCGCCTCCGCCGGCCTGCGGATTAAGGGCAGGAAGTTAACCACGGCCATGCTGGGCCGATTTGGCTGGGATAGCCTGACACCTAACGGTCAGCAGCCCGTCGGGTGCCCCAATACACTAATACCCCTGATCCTCCATGGGAAGACTGTGCAGTGCATCACCCGTTGGGGGGCACTGGGGGTGGGACAGGGAACGTGTGCTGTGGGAGACACGGTGTGCATGACGCCGGAGCACGATGTAGAGCAACTCCGATACAGCTGCACACGCACGTCCCTGGCAGGTGTTGCAATCAGCCGTGTTCAGCAGAGCATGCAGACTGAATTCCTCACGAAATAAGGCACTTTTTTCAGAAATGTGATAATAGAACTGGACGTCGGTAGAATAAATGACCCGCAATCTACTGTAAGTGCGGTTAAAAAAAAAAGAAAGAAAGCTCAGCAGATTGAAGGTAGCATGACTTCAGGACAAGAATCTTCAGGGAAAACCAATCTGAAGAAGGTGCAAGGAGAGAATGGGCTTCTACTACATGTAGTATTTCAGCGCTATCTATCTCGCTATGTGTTATGGAATTACTGTTTCAGCATACGTCTGTGATTTGTCCATGAAATCAATACTGCTATACTATAGTACACTCACCTAAAGGATTATTAGGAACACCTGTTCAATTTCTCATTAATGCAATTATCTAATCAACCAATCACAT